>PVIH01006473.1:0-110757 GCA_004025045.1 Sigmodon hispidus | reverse complement strand
CCTCTCCCCCTCCCCCCCTCTCATGCTTGGGCTGTAGATGCACTCCACCACGTCCAGCTTTTACATGGGTACTAGGGGTGTAAACTCGGTGTTGTGTTCTCACTGAAGGCGTGAGATATGCCCAGTGTCCTGCGCATCTGAGTCTGACAGCTGAGAAGGGGGCGGGATGAAGAGTTCAGGTTCATACCCAACAGTTAGCAGTTGGGTAAAGGACTGTAGATCCACTTAGACTGCCAGCCTGGCAAACACTAAGGCAAACCAGAAGTGACATTTCCAGGTGGTGCTGAGGCTCTGAGCTCTCACTACCCTTCCAGCCTGTAGTTTAAACATGGAAGTTAAAGCTCCTAAAAATGATGGAACCTTTGTGCTGATGTTATGATTCTGAATATACATATGCCCTAAAGAACTAGCCAGGCAGCTCTGAGATCCTGAGTCTTTTCTAAAAGAGGTACCACTTGCTTGACCAGTGAGAGGTGATGACTAGGAAATGTGAGGCTGTGCTAGCCAGTGGGAAGCAGGCTGTACGGTCGTGCGTGTGATGACAAGTCTTGCTGAAAAGTAAGGTTAGACTTAGCTCAAAAGATATGATAAAATGTTTATATTTGTCTCAGGGTTATGGACTGTGGACTTTCTTTTCTAACTTGTCTTTTGTTGATATGTTGTTATTTATACAGTAAAGTTTATAATAAAACTAAAGGACTAATATAGATCATTTTGGCAATTACCCAGCAGCTTCTTTTTATCTAGATTATGTCCTTAGAAGAATGAAATGACTGTAAGTGTGCACATCTCCAGGGGTGCAGCTTTCTTCTCGACTGTGGTACCTCTGCCCTGCTTCTCTTAGATGTTGACTTTACATCTCTGGTAGCATCTGACTGTTCCATTTTTAAGACTGAGGAATAAGCACAGATTCAAGCCAGACAGGGTCTCATGGAGGGGGAAGTGGACATGGATTCCCACCCCAACCAAGAAGCAGCCTGCTCTTGATACCCACTTGCAAAGGAGAAATTAGTTTCTCTGAAGGATTCTCACTGGGTATATTAACCACATTTAATGGTACATGCCCAGCAGCAGGTGGCCAGCACAAAATGAACTTAATGTTATATTTATAGACTTTTTTTGTCTCATTTGCTTTGTTTGGGCCTTTTTTGACTAGTGGTCTTTTGCTTGTTTATTATGGTTTCTGATTTTATGTTTTTATAGGTTATGTATATGTTTTTCTCTTAAGCTTTCTATTTTTTTAAATCTGGTTGTTTGCTTTTTTGTTTGCCTGTTTGTTTTCTAGAGAAACAAGGAATGAAACTGAGTGGGTGGGGGGGGCATCTGGGAGAAGTTGGGGGAGGGGAACCATGATCAGAAAGTTCTGTATGAGCTCCAGGCAGTGGTGATGCATGTCTCAAAGTGGAAGCAGGTGGATCTCTGAGTTTGAGGCCAGCCTGGTCTACAGAATGAGTTCCAAGACAGCCAGGACTGTTACACAGAAAAACACTGTCTCAGCAAACAAAAACAAGAAAAGAAAATACTATATAAAATGAAAAAATATATTTTTAATTAAAAAAAAAAAAAGACGGAGTGAAAACCAGTAGGAAGTTGAGTCACACACATTGACCGAGGCCTTCTTTGTGAGATAATAATCTGAGACTTGTCTTTGGGGGTCTCAAGTCTCTTCAGGAAAGGGTTCCTTTACTGAGAATTTGAGTCATGGTGTCCCTCTCTCCATAGCAAATCTTGTGCATATTCTCTCTCTCACTCTCTCTTTCTTCCTAGTAAATTTCAGAAGTACTTTAAAGCTGATCAGAAACTTTAAAACCTATGTTTTAAAACCTAATTTCACCTAGGAATTTCACTATTAAGGCATCTGTTGCTTGGTATCATAAGGATATTTGTGTTGTATTTATCCAAGAATTAATAATGATAGTGAGGTGAGCCTCCAAATAGTTTGCTTAAACTATGTGTACTTTTCATGACATACAGAGGCAGTTGTAGTGATTCAGCTTGTGGATCTCAGCACTTGATTGGCAAAGGCAGGAAGGTCATGAGTTCAAGACCACCTGAGCAACATAGTAGTGTTCCTCAGTTCTTTTTATTCCCTGATTAGCCCAAGAGACTATATGACAAGACCAGAAACACAAACTGGAACACATTGCCTAGAGCAGCAGGTTTTAAATTAAGATGTGCATCAGTTACTCACTTTGACATTCATTCCTGAGCCCTGTCTGTGTCTCCAAAGGTTACAACTATAGAAAACAGCTAGTTTAAGCAGAATGCTCCTGGGGCCCACCTCCAGGGGATGAATTAACTCACAACAACCTGCCTTTGTACCTCAAGATGTCCTCGTTGTTTTGAAGCATGAAAGTCTTGACTTTGAGTTTCTTCTCAGCCAGATCAACTTTTCCTTGACTTAGCCCCGTTTGGTTTGAGCAGAAAGTCTGCCATAGCAGCATTCACTTTCATTCAACCCCTTGTCACTCAGGATTAAACCCAGGACTTTTTGTTTAGTAGACAAGCATCCCACCTCTGAACCACACCTCCAGAACTGAACGACCATTCTTACACTTTGAATATATCAGGATCCCCTGAGACATATACAAGGAAAACACCAGTTCCAGGGTTTCAGTTCCTTAGATGGGAGGGCTCTCTGTTTCTAATAAACCTTGAAGATCATCTTTGTGGGAATAGTGATGGTCTGTTAAATATACTTAGCTTCTGAGAGTCTGCTAAAGAAGAAGAGTCACAAATACTGTGTTTACAACAGAAGACCAGGGCCTCTTTGCTGCAGGAGGCCTAGTGTTGGCCTTCTGCTCAAGCCCTTGGACATGATGAGACCTTTGAAGGATTTGTGCATATGCAGCCCTTTCAAAAGCTTACTCAGTACCCTGACATTCTCTGCCTGGGTGCCCGCTTACACTTTCACAAAGGCCTTCCTCATTATACCTATTCTGCCCATTTCTTAGTCTAAGAAACAGGTAAGGGGTAGCTTCAGTCTTATAACATTATTCCTTACCTTTCTTTGTTTCTTTACGCAACCAAAAAATTCCTCTGCTTTGTTATGTCAGCAGTTCTCAAAGAGGCATTAGGCATCACCTTTGATGTTGAGAAACTGAGTCCTCAACCCATAGTTAATTTTCTGTAGTTACATCATCTAATAAAGGGCTACAACATGTTAGTTATAATACATTTTGTTAGAGCAAAGGAAAACCACAGCTTTCCAAACAACTGAGAAGTTGTGGTTCTTTTGCCCTCCTCTGTAACAGCCAGGAAGAAGGAAGGCACGTGTCCTGTAGTATTTCCTCAGAAGGATCTGGGGAAGAAAAGAGAAAGGAAGAGATTAACTGACTGAACTCAGCACTCAGGGCTATAAATCATGTGTTGCAATATGGCGATGGGCTGTTGCATCAGAGCATGGCGGTTATAATTAAGCTCTGGGTCACACACTGGAGACATTGTGGTGATCTGTAGTTCTTTGCTGAGTTTATGTTTCCTCTGTTACGTCAAGGAGCAACTTGTTACTTTAGCTTCATTGGCCCTCTCTATAATTTTCTTCTCTTGCTGTAGGGCAGGGACATTTCTTTATATCTGAAAAAATGCCTGAGCCAGATAGCTCTGCACTGAACCCAGCATCCCTTGTTCCTGTTGTTACATGCATGCAGGGAATTGCTAATGGCTTCACTTCTTCCTGGAAGTCTTGTCAGGAAAGCTGGGAGGCAGCCTGGCTAGGCTGTAATGGCTTTTCTCTCAGAACCGTTAATTTTGAAAGTGTTTGTAACATTTCCTGCCTGTTTCGCATTGCCTTTATCTCAAGATTTGAAAGATAGCGACTAGGAGTTTGACTCAGAGAACACGGATAAAGGTTGGTAGGAGTGATGAGGGGTAGGGTCGAGAAGTATGTCTTAGCATACCCGTTCTCAAGATAAGGATTGGAGGCTAATTAATTGTTTTTTCTGGCAGGACAAATGAGAAAAAAAGTCAATTAACTTTATATTTGCAGCATAAATTCTCAAAGGCAGGACTGATGTCTGATTATATAGTAAGGGTGTTCATTCCCAGAGTATTGCTGAGTGTGGGGCTTTGGTGGAATTTAGGCAGAGCAGCAGCTGACCTCTGAGAAAGGCACTTTTGAAGAATGTAGTTTAGGGTTAGAAGAGCTGACATTTTTCTAGCACTGGCCTTAGACTTGATGTCTTTTTACCTTCTCAGTCTCCTATGAGATTGTCCCTGAGAATCTCTAGGGAGAAAACAGAGGTCTGGTTGCCAAAGAGGGGAAAAAAAGGGTAAAGAACTAACCCTCTTGAGAAGCCAGTCATTCCTTCCTAAGGACAAGCAGAGGTGAAACATGCGGTGGGCATTTGTGCCCTAATGATATGAGTGTTAGTGTGTGGCGTTGGATTGGAGATAATCTTGTCTGTTAGGTAGTAGAAGATCACATTAAACTCCTGATCCTGCTGCTTCCGTGCCCAGTGCTGCATTGCAAGGTGCACCACTGAGCCTGCTCACTGCGCTGGGGGTAGAGCACGAAGCTTTGTATATGCTAGGGAGACACTCAGCAAACTGAATTTTATCCCTAACTCAAGGTTAAAAAATTTAATAATTTCTGAATCATTTTTATTATTTGCAGAGAGTTATGATAGCATGCTTTCAAGATGGTGTGTGTAATAGTGAAAGGTACCACCTAGAAATGCAACTGATATGCAGGTGAACTGACAGGCCATCTGTGGTTTACTTCAGAATATACCAGGGACAGAATGGTATAATTTATAAAGCTACCAGACTGTCTATGATGTGTGTGGAAATCAGGAAATATATAGATGGAGTTCATATTATCTTTAGTACAGTAAAATTTTGGTTGAAATTTAAACTCTGCTATTAGCTGTTTAGCAGGTTCCTTTCAGGGTTCCATTTCCTAATCTGTAGAGTGAGAATAATAAAATCTAGTACATAGGACTATCCGAGTCAGAATGAGCTATGTCATTAGAAAGCATTCAAAATCATTGTCTTTAAGTAAAAAGATGAAGGCATTGTCTTCCATGAATACAAATTAAATGCTTTTTTTCATGGAACAGTTGTATTTGCCTTGGTTTGAGTCTGTCTAGTAATAACAGATTTTGTTTTCAACAGCTCCGGTGCCTAAAAGGCCAGAGGAACTTCTCCAGCCAACCACCTTTTGATGGAATCCACATTGTAAGCCATTTGATAGGAGATGATGAATCATTCCACTCATCGGATGAAGACTTTATAGATAGTTCCTTACAGGAAAGTGGCATTGCTTTTCCTCTGCACAGAGAATCTGGCTCACTGTCTCTGAATCCCACTTTGGCAGATGGCAGCGAGAGCGAAGCAGAAGATGCTGTGCTGGGAAGTCAGCAGAGTGACCTTAAAGTTCCAAAGGAACAGCCCCTACAAAGAGAGTCCTACTCAACCACTGTCTGACCATCACTGTGACAGCTGGAGTCTTAGGGCAGTGGTGTCACATGAGAAGAGTTTGGGAACCATTCCTCTGTCCTGTGTACATATATGTCTGTCTGTTTTTACAGCCTCAGATGACTGTATTTGCCAAAAGTTTGCTGAATTTTTATTGCCACAGTAGACTGGAGTATGCTAATTGGTAAATGGGGTTCTAACAGTATTACAGAATAATAATTTTTTTATTTAGAAAATACTGCTATGTCTAAATGTAAAAACCATTTTAAAATTTAGGACTATGGAAATTGGATTTTTCTATAAACAAAACTGCTCTTGTACAATATTTTATCCTCGTCAAACAAACTATACATTTCATTTGTGTTTATCAGTTTGTTTCCAAGGTGGCATCTCTAGACATCTGACCAAAACACAGAGGTGATTTAACTTGTGTTTTGAGGATATTTTTTTCTTCACTAAAATTGCAGCTCTGTTAGTGGGTCATTGAAGACTGTCAAACACAAACAACTTTCTGTATAATTTCTAAACACAAAGTAATTGTCTGTTTTGAAAGTTTCTTGTTTCAGTTTCTAAGTTTTATGTGTATCATACTTGTGTGTATTAGAATAGTAGCAGGTTAACTGCAGATATATTATTTGTATATATTTATAAATCTGTATCACCCAGCATTGAACATCCTCTTACATGAGGAGCAAACGTTGACAATGACTGCTTTCAGCATTCTAAGGGACTTTTGTACATAGCAGGTTAGAAGGAAACTAAGTATGGACCAGACACTACTATTCTAGAAGATGGAGTAACTCTTTCTCAGTATTCCACACTAGCAGACTCAACTAATTGCTGTCCAAACACTACTGGTGAAGTCCCTTACTCCATCTGTAACTAGCAAACTCACAATTACAGAGGTTAAGGCATATGCTAATTCATGCTAATCTATGTAATATACTTTAGCTCTTGGATATGTTCCAAGATGCACAGTAAATATATCTGGAAAGCAATCCAGTATTGTATTAAATTCTCTAGTTTGTAATCGACAGGTAAAGCCATAAGAATCCTTTCTCCTTGGTCGTTTCTTCGTATTATTTAGACATTTTATCTACAAAACTGAAAGCTTATTATTTGTAAATTGAGAAACGACACTCACCTGTGGAAAGGCTGCCAGCCTCTGTTGACTGGATGTTTTCCACCCTCATTTTTTGTTAGCCTGAGCCATAGAGGAAAATAGAATTTATTATGTATGGAAGTACATTTTTGCAGAATGTTACATACATAAAGAAAATTATTTTATGAAATGGAACAGAAACAAAAGTAGTTTTCTTCCTAAAACTGTGTAACGCCTTATGCTGCATTGTGAGCTCGGCTTTCTCAGCAAGGGTGTCCTAGCTGCTCTTGCCTGACAGACAGGATTGGAAACCCGCCTTCTGTGTCCAGGGCACCCACTACGTTTTGAGTATTTAGTTTACCTGTAATTACAAGCTAGTTATTTAGTGGAGCTAAGATATTAATTCAGATCTTTCTAGACTTCTGAAGGTCTAGATAATGAGTTTCTTAGTTCCCTGGTCTCTGGCAATGTTTCTTAAATAATTTTCATTTAAATCTGTTTCCTAAGTATCTCCTATAGAGAACATCAGGATGTTGTTAGATCAGCAGTCAAGTCTCTTAGAGAAGCTAGTCCTTTAGGATTCTCCTTTGTGGTCCAGTGCTTAATCCAAGAGGCTATCAATAGCCCAACTTATAGCCCTGTTTTATTTATCTAGATCCTCTCATCAAGAAACCAAATGGGGCTAGAAGTATAGCCTGGAAGTTAGAATGCTTACCTAAAATGCTCAAAACCCTGTGTTCAAACCCTAGCACCACCCAAAGACAGACAAGCTCAGAGAATTTCCTAATACTCTTTCTGGTTTGGAACTAGGTGTAAAAGAACCCTGGCCATTAATCCTTAATTCATCGATGCTCTTGTGATTTGTTCAGTGGAAAATTAGAAGCAACATCCATTCAAGGTCTCTGAGTCAAGCCAGGGGCAGTGGTGCATACAGTCCCGGCTACTGGGGAAGTTGGAGGCAGGAAGATTGCTGAGTTCACATACACCTTAGACGTAAGTCTTCTGAGTGTTAGGGTCCAGCAGAACACTTTGCCCTGATCTGGCTTCATTTCATTCAAATTAATGTAAGTTTATTGTTCAAAACTCTAAAGCATTGGGCCATGTCCTGCTGAGTTTTATTTTGTTGAAGGATATTTAATAGGAGTAGATGGGGTGACATGATGGAAAACCTTGCTTTCTTGGGATAGTGGCCTTCCTTGTACCCTTGCCTCTCCAGGTGACACACTGAAGGTCAAAGCTGTAAGCCAAGGCATTAGGATCAAGAAAGCACGTCAACAGACTTTTTTCCCCAGCACTGGAGATGGAACCCAGGGCCTTACATATGGTGGGCAAGTTCTCTGCCACTGGACCACATTCAAGTCTGACTTCTTCAAAATCAATGTATCCATTTTTTTTTTTTAGTGGAGAATGAGGCCAAAGAAATTGTTTTATACAACCTCTACTCCAGGTTTTGTTGTTTGGAATTTTTGTTTTGGTTTGTTTTTATTTTATTTGGCCGGTTGGCAGCCCCCTCAGCATTTGCTGATTGATTGAAATATCATATTCTAACTCACTGGTCATTTATGTTTTGGAGAAAAAGCCTTTCCCAGCCCTGAACACAATGCAGCTTGTTAATTTCCAGGCAGTGCCTTTGATTGAAAATAACATCTGCTGCTTTCAAAGTATATTATTCCTGCATCACAAGAAGTCATTTGGTTCCTTATTTAGTATTTGCATAATGCACTATATTCAAATCTTTTTAATTAAGGATATCAATTATGTTTTGGTAAGCTTTCATGGCTAGTGTGATTATCACCTATGTGATAGTACCATGACATCGATGACCAACATTTATAGAATCTATAATTCCCTTTCTAAAGCGATGAATTTAGCCTGAAAGTTTTTGCTGCTCTAGATTAGCAAATAATTATAATTTAAAATTAATTTCTTGTTAATTCTGAAATTAGTTAACATTTCTGATTGAAAGTAGGATAGATACTATTTAAAATCCAAAGTTTTACATTACATCCATGGATCTGCATACCTCTTCATTTCAGAGAAGAGATAACACAGTAATACATTGGACATGCAAAGTTATAAATATATTTCATTGTACTGTTGTTTTTTTTTATTGTAACACTGTATGATAACCTAAAATGTTTACTTGTGCCTTTGCTTTAAATAATTAAAGTTCTTTGTTTTATAAGAGTATGTTTCCTTAAATTATTAACTTTAAGAGGGTCAAGGTACTGTTGAAGGTTTGGTCACAGAGAAGAATGGCACCGCTGAGGTCTGTGCTCCCTCCATGGGGGTGCCACATCCACCTTCTCTACACACAGAGTAGCAAGCAGTCTGGATCAGTTTGATATTTTCAGTTTCATAGACAGACAGATGTCTAGACTTGTTTCCTTCCTGAACATGATATTTGTTTTAATTATCAGTGGTAGTGTTCTCATCTCAAACATAGTTTAGGTTATTGATGGCATTGATAATGGACTCAGTAATACATTCCAATATATATGTATTAGATATCACACAGAGGCTATTGCAGAAAGAGCTTTGTGACTTCTGCAGTATTACTGTCTGTCAATTTTGTTAATTCAGAGTCATTAATGCAGTGTTCTGGCACTTCATGAAGATACATGAAGCTTACAAGAGTTATAATCCAGGAGTCTCTACATTGGAACCTTTAGCATTTGGATTCTGATCTTTGTTGCAAGACATCTTGCATGTTGGAAGATGTTTGCAGTATCTGCAGCCTCTACCCACTAGATGCCAGTAGCACCTGTGCCTTCAATTGAGACAAAATATCTCCAGGTGTGGAGAGTGGCGGAAGCCCTGAGTGAGTGAGGTCCTGAGTGAATGTGTGCTATTTACATGGGCAGAACCTTGTAACCTTCAGACCCACAAGAAAATGGCAAAGTTCCTTCCTCTGTGGGTTGAGGCTCAGAGAAGTGGCAAAAATCCTCCTCCAGATCCAAGTGTGGATGCTGATAGTGTGTACAGTAACACGAGAACACACACACATTAGTTGTTTATGGCCTCCAGATGGCTTCCCTATAGAGACTGTTCCTAAACTTGTTCTCTTGATCCATCTGTATGTCATAGACCATGCCTTCTTCGTCTGGATGTAACAACCCTGCCTCTTTGTTCAACTGTATATAATAAACATACTGAGCACCCAGGGTACTGAAGTTTCTCCATCAGAGCCCGGTCTACGTGCCCTTAGGTTTTCTGTGTTGGTCTTTTTCTTCATTTCTTGACCACCCAGTCAGGTCTGTCTCTGGAGCCATGCAAGGGACATTATCAAATGGTTTTAGACATTATCAAAAAGAGGACAGAGAATAAAAGTCGCTGTGGTTGAGAAATGCTTAACAATTTAGAAATCTGTTAAATCAGTTGATTCCAGTGTAAGAACATATATACTTACGTCGAAGACACGGGGACAGTTGGAATCTATTTGTAGTAGTCAATGAAAAAAAGAAAATGTGAACCATTTCATATCCGTTAGGATGGCTATCCAAAAAGATATAGAACTGGTAATGGGAGCATGTACCAGCCCCAGCGGGAGGATTGTTCCAGCCAAGAAATTTTAGACAAACCTAAGTAACTTAGGCAAACCCCACCTTGAAAAAAGGGGAAAATAACTAAAAGGTTGGCAGTGTTGTAGAAAAAATGGAGCCTGTGAGTTCTTACTGGAAGAATACTAGAGAACCGTTCAATTCTTTTGGAAAGAGAGTGTTACTGTGCAATCCAGCAATTCTAGGTAAATATTTGGAGAAGGGACTCAGATACAAGGCCACAATGTCCACAGCAGGAGCATTTGTAGTAACAGCAACTGCTGTCTATCAACAGCTGGATGGAGGTTGGGTGTACATGATGAATGCCTACAAGGGAACTGTATCCATAAAAAAAGTTCTGCCACATTATACAACAAGAGATGGACCTTAAAAACATTGAGTGAAAAAGCCAGACAGACCTGATCCTTGGGAACAGATATTTTACCAGGAGATGGGATATCCTAGGAAGTTATTACAAGTGGCCACAAAACTACTTGGAATGACCAAAAAACAAAAAATTTAAGCAGGCAATGCTGATGCTTATGCAGTCATACATGTACCTGTTTGGGTTTGGATATAAAATTTCCCCCTTTGCCCTTCCTAAGATAATGAATGGTACTGTTTTAGAATAGCATAACCTACATGTAGTGGGGCCTTGCTGGAGGAAGCTGAGAGGCAGAACTTGATTAGAGCTGATGTCCTATTTAGCTAGAGATCTCTATTCCCTAACCCACCCAAATGTGAAGGAGTCACCAGCATATACTTCCACCTACCTCAATAGACTAATCTGCTCTAATTGTGAGTCCAATATACACTACGTTCCTTGAGTTGATTCTTTAGGGGTGTTTTGGTGATGACAATGTGCAAATAGTGAATACAGAAAGTTGGCACCAAGGAGTGAGGTTGTTGCTAAGATGAACATGATCATCTGACTTTTAGGCCTTCGGGACTTATTTACAGGAGGAACATAAACAAGGTTGGAGCTGCAGGGTCTCCAGGCTTCAGAAGGGAGGGAACAAGGGTTCTTAGCCAGGACTGAGCCAGAGGCCATTCATGTGACATGCTGGAGAAGAACATGGCCAAATGCCACCATGTTTTGAATCAGTGAAGCTGAGCTGGAGTTAATGGTTATCTGGGGAAATTTTAAGGCTGCATAGCATTCAGGCTGTGGTGTGGTTTTTACTCACTTCTTTTAGCCAGATCAACACAGGGAGAAAGAAGCAGGACAATGTGGAAAAGGCACAGTTTTGTTCAAAAGGCGCATGAGTCCAGTAGCAGACAAGGCAACTGTGGGCAAAGCTGTAATTACTAAAGAGACTGCGCTGCGACAATGGAAATGGTGTCTTAGGGACAGACTTCATCAGTGGAAGGTATGAGAGTATAGTAATATAAACTCATTTTTTTAAATGCCTATTTAGAAACAATGCCTGAGAAGACACCCTCCAAAATGCTCTGCTCTAGCATAGCCACTGAGAGAAATGTTACCTACTTCAGTTCACAGGTTCTTGTGCAATAATGCTGTAAATATTTTTCATTTGTATTTGTTTAATAAAATGCTGATTGGCCAGTAGGCAGGCAAAAAGTAGAGGCAGGGCATCCAGACTAGGAGAATTCTGGGAGAGGAAAGGCAGAGAGCTAGATACAGAGGAAGTATGATAAGAATGCTGCACTGAAGCAAAAGTACCCATCCATATGGCTAACTGATAAGAATCATTTGTTAGTTTAAGTGTAAGAGTTAGCAAGTAATAAGCCTGAGCCATAGGCCAAATAGCTTGTAATTAATATAAGCCTTTGTGTGATTATTTGGGACTAAGTGGCTGTAGCACTGGCCAGGAGGGACAGAAACTTCTCACTACAGGTTCTTAATAGCCACTGCAATTATGCCCCAAGGAGCTCAGGCAACATCTCATGGTGCTGGTTTTGCAGGTATGCAGGTTGCAAGAGTGATGGGATAATGGAGGTTGTTTCTTGGTTCCACAGAAGCAGCTGGGCAGTATGTAACAGGGATGGGCCTGCAGTACCCATTTATGGAACTGTGCCAGGTGATGGGTAAGTTTCAGTAGAGATACCAGGACAGTGGAGGTGCTGAGAGAAATTACATGCACCACATGGAGCTAGCTCAAGTGAGAGACATAGGTACTTTAGTGTACTTTAGACCATAGGACGGTGGGTTGAGGGCTCTCTCTAAGTTCTTAGAGCCCTTATGACGCCACAAAATCCAAGATACTAGACACAGAGATAGAGTCAAAGTCTTGGTCTTGCTGTGTTCCCATTGTTCCATCTTGGAATGAGAATGTTTGCACCACACCACTGTGTGTTGTTAAGTATGTAATTTGTTTTAACAGTGGCTCACAGATAAGAAAAAGATTCTTAGGTCTCAGAACAGACTTTTGATGTTGAACAGTGTTGGGGTTAGTGTTAGATTGCTGAGGCCCGGGCCCACCTGCAGAGGCTCTGGCCCCGCCTGCAGAGGCTTTGATGGGCCTCTGATGCCCATGTCTAGGGCGTGTCTGCATGATTTCCCTTTAAAAAGCCCCAACCACGTGGAAGACCTCTCTTTTTCTTCTTCTCTGCTCTCTACCCCCTTTCTTTCTCCCCCCCCCATTCCTTTAATAAATCTAATATGGCTCTTGGCAGCGTGCTAGCGAGTTCTTCCGATGCAAAATACTAACAGTACTTCAGGGAATTTTACCTATGAGTAGTGGCACGTACCTGTGATTTCAGTAGAGGCAGAGGACCCCTGCCAGTTCAAGGCCACCCTGGCTTTTGTAGTAAGTCTCAGGTTAGCCATGGCTATGTAGGGAAACTCTGCCTTGAGGGGAGGGGGCAGAAAAGCAAAAAAATCCTGCAGGGATCTTAAAAGATCCCTGAGTTGAATGTACTTTTTGTTAAGAACCTTTGGAAGCCAGAGGCCAAACATAATAGTTTGGATATGAAAATGTGTCCCATGGACTCACATTTTTGAACACTTGACTTGGTCCCCAGCTGGAGTTGACCTTAGCTACCTGCCTTCAGCACCATGGGCTGTACCTGCTCACACTGTGAGCCAAAACGACCTAAATACTAGATGTGTTCAGAATGTAAAGTCAGCTTATACCTGAAAGGCATCTAGAAAGAAAAATAAAACCTGAAGTTACAAAATGTACAGCATTCACAAAATTTTAGAAATGGTTAGACAAGCCAGGCATAACAGTACATCAGTATTCCTAGCATTCTGAAATTAAAGATTTTAATTAAATAATTTTAATTAAAATTAAATAAAGGAATACAAGGACACACTCAAGTACATGGCAAGTTTAATGCAGCCTGGGTTACATGAGCCTTCTCGGCTCAACAACAGTGGTAATAATTTGGTCTAGAATCCCAGCACTAAACCGGTTCTTAGGTTTTGTGTGGTTGAACTTAGACAAATCTCAGTGAGTGTGTGTGTGCATGTATGTTGTGTGTGTGTATCTCATATGCGTGTAGAGAGCTCAGGATGTTCTGTACTGTCATTCTCTACCTTATTCACTTACAACACAGTCTCTTGATGAACCTAGTGCTCACTCCCCTGTTTCTAGCCTCCAGAACATAGAAGAAACATTTGTGTGGCCCCTCCAGAACCTTCCATCCGGACAGGTCTCCTGCCAGATCCCGAAAGGCTGGCTCCTACTTAATTCAGGATCTTGCTTAGGCATTACCTCCAGTAAGCCCTTTCTGGGCCTTTTCTTGTAACTTCTACTTGTATATATTGGAGGGTTGATGCTACCCTCATGCTACAGTACATGTGTGGAATTTAGGGGACAATCTGAAGGAATTGGTCCTCGCCTTCCATTTTCTGGGTCCCAGAAGGGTCCTCAGGCTTAGCGTCAAGCATCCTAACCCACTAAGCAGCCTCTCTGGTCCTCAACTTTACCTTTCTCTTCAATGCTGCCTGACCCATGCCTTTTACCCTTATTAATATATTGATTTCACACACTCAAATGTAAAGAATGCTCCATCTACCCCTAAGATTCACAAGTGCAGTGCCTTTCAATCAGTACTTTGTAGATGGAAAATTACTTGAATAATTTTACCTGAGTTTTTAGGAAAATAAAATAACATTGGTGAATGGAGAACCCAAAATTCCAGTGGGACTGGCCTCTCTGGGCTGTGTGATCACTGAATGCTTCCCAAGCCACAGCTGAGAAGATAAAGGTAGGCCAGACTTCTGTCACTTGGTGGCATGGCAGATCAGGTGATGCAGCTGTAAGATCAACATCACCTGATTTCAGAGATTGAATCTGGTTTGCCAGCAGGCTGGAGGTTTAACTCAGTTGGTACAGTTCTTGCCTAGTATGTGTGAAGTCCTGGGCCCCATCCTGTGGTGGTCTGAATGAGAAGGACCTTCTTGGGTTCATATATTTGAATGCTTGATGTGAAGATGGTGGAGCTGTTTGGGAAGGACTAGGAGGTGTGGCCTTATTGAAGGAGGTGTGTCACTGGGAGTGGTCTTTGAGTTTTCAAAAGCCACACCATTCCGGGTTGACTCCCTTCTCTCTGTTTTGTACTTGTGGATCAGATGTAAGCTCTTGGGTGCTGTTCTAGCACAGTGCCTGCCTAATGCCATACTTCCCATCATGGAGGGCATGTCTCACTCTCTGGAACTGTGAGCCCCTAAATTAAATGCTTTCTTTTATAAGTTGTCTTGGTGTTTTGTCAAGAGAATAGAAAAGTAACCAGCCCACATTCCCAGCACCTCATAGCCTAAATGTGGTAGTACAAGTCTGGACTATGAGCACTTGGAAAAAAGCAGATCACAGGTTCAAAGGCATCTGCCATACATAGCATAATATATATACATAGCCTCTAGGATACATAAGATTACCTCAAAAAGCAACAAATGCCCAGCAACTTAAGGTGGGGGACCTCTTCATAAGTGTGTCAGCTGCCACTACACACCTTGTCATGAGACTCTGTAGATGTATACAGATTCATCACCTAATTGGATCTGTAACTTTATTTCCAATGTTTTAAGGAGGGGTTAGGTTTAGAGAACCTTCTCAGATATCACTCAGAGAATCAGCTCTGTGGCTACAACTGCCCTTACCCCCATGTTGCCAAGGATAGCCACTTTTCCAAACCATCCTCACCAAGGGGAGAATAGAAAGGTACTGGTTGATTTGAAAGATGTTTCTCTGATTTGTTTTACAGGAAGTCATTCTGTACACATGAGAGGCTCTGGGGTGAGAGGCACTGTGGCAGTTGAAATGCACCTGGGAGCTTCTAACTGCCCCTGCCTCCCACTGTACACAGCCCTGCATGGCAGGCTGGAGCAGGCAGCCAGTCAACCACTGTGCTTGGAACCTCACGTCTTTCCTGACCAAGGGGTTGTCTCCCCCAGAAGATGTTATCTGGGCTCTAGGTAACCTCTACCCTTCCACTCTGAGTCTGGGCCAGGTGTTCCTGGTGCTTTCTGAATAGTCAGCTTCCAGGCACATCACAGGGCCCACCCTAGCCAGACTGAGTCTTGTGGGTAGAAAGGACAACATCACGATCAGCACTGACCTCTGTTTTGTCTTCCTGGAAATCCAGCCCTTGAGGCAGTTAGTGGAGTGTGGGGTCTGACCAACTGTACTATGTTAAGCGGGGTTTTGGCCTGCAGAGACAGAACAGCTTGTAGAATACTTGCCTAGCATGCACAAAATCCCAAGTTTGATCCTCAGCACACATAAACTAGGCATGGTGGTTCTTATACATGTGATTCCATCACCTAGGAAGTAGGGGACAGGAGGGTCAGAAATTCAGGGTCATCAGTGGCTACATGTTATTTGGTGGCCAACTGAGCTACATAAACCCTTTCTCAAAAACAGTGAAAAAGGAGTTCTTAAAACTCTTTAATGAATAAACAGAGTACGTCTTGTAGTCTCTCTGCCGCTATCCACTCCGGCTGCCCTCCCTAGGCCCTCTGAGCCACATTCTTCTACCTTACCGTCCACCCTAGCATAGCTGAGCTGTTGTCAAAACTGAAAATTTCAAGTGAACTGGTGGAAGGTAGCATCAGGTACTATGATATTGAACATAAGATTTATAACAGAAAAGTTTATGTGAGCCCTCAGTCAACATTTAGTCCACTCAAAGGCTTCTGCCAGGTCCTGATTTCTTCCCTTCTCTAGCATGCTGCCTCCCCTTTTGTGTGGGGAGGTTTGGTTTTGTTGTATGTATGTCCTGGGGTTGGCTCCCAGTGCTGGCACTTGGGGAATCAAGTGCATGTGAAGGCCAGTTGCTTGTCTGGTTCTCAGCCCCTAATGCTTTATTTTAACCAGGTCCTACAATCTTCTGTTTGCTTCACTAATTTCTCTAAAATGTGAGTTGTTTGTTTGTGGGTCAAAGCTGGAGTCGCTTCCGTTCCTTTCCAAATGCTCTTTGGTGAGAAGCGAGAGAGCACACACCACCACCCACCGAAGCCCAAAGGGCTCAGCAGGAAGGAAACCCTGGGTTGACGCCAGCTGCTGTTACAGGCTGAATTCCTTAAAAAAGATAGCCGAGGGATGTATGTGCCACTCAGTAAATAGTTACCAACTTGAATGTCTTGTCTGGCTTGACTTTCTATAGTATTTGTCAAATCTTTTGTTTGTTTTTCTTGGATATCCAACACAGGGTATACTATGTTGCCTTTTTCTTTGCTGACTAGTATTTTGTATACTACTGTGGGTACAGTATAAAAATTATAGCTTTATAGTGATCATTTTTACACATAAAATTTGTTTTACAAGATGTGAAGTCACTTAGTTTTTAGTTTATATACGAAATTTTATAACCATTACTACTCTAGTTTCAAAGTATTTCCTCATCCTGAAAACAAAAACAAGCTCACACTAATTTGCAGAAACTCCCCCACCCCTCCTCTCTGGCAACCACTAATCTGCTTTCTTTTTTAAGATTATTTTTAATTTTTATTTTATGTGTATGAGTGTTTTCCTGCATGTATTTCTGCAAGCAACTTGCACCCTCAGAGGCCAGAAGACAAGGTCCCATCTCCTGGGACTGGGGTTAAAGACACTTATGACCCACCATGTGGATGCGGGGAATCTAACCAGGGTCCTCTGGAAGAGCAGTTGTGCTCTTACCTGCTGAGCATCTCCAATCCTTAGTGCTTTCTGTCTCCATGGATCTGGCCCTGCTGGGTGCTTCATGTAAATGGAGTGAGTCAGCATGGTGTCTCAGCGCATGCATGTGCACACACACATCTGCTTCAGTTTATGTGCAGCACGTGCATGCAGGTACCCACAGAAGCCAAGGATCTTTTGATTTCCTGTTAGGTTGGCTGTGAACTGCCCAGTGTGGGTGTTAGGAATTAACCCAGGTCCTCCACAGAGTTCTGAACTACTGACCTTTTATCCTCCATTATTTCATTGTGTAGGCATATCATATTCTGTTTACCAACTCCTAAATTAATAAACACATGGTTTGTTATCATTTCTTTGCTACTGTAAGTGATATTAGTGTAATTATCCATGCACACTTTCTATCAGGACATAGACTTTCAGTTCAGTGTGCAAAAGTAGTAGAATTAATGGGTCATATGTAAATAACTCTGTCTTTAACATTCTCAAGAAACTTCCAAACTAACCTAAGTGTCCACAGTCCACAGCTCCTCTGAGGTCTCTGTCAACACTGCCTACTCTCTGTCTTGTCTCTGTGCTGGCGTCTTATGGTGAATTTCCTTTCTCTGTGGCTGGTGGTGTTGAACCAAACTTCCATGTGTATTTTCCTAGGGAAATATGTACTTCAGTCTTTTGCCCACATTAAATTGATTGTTTTATTAGTCTTTGTTTGTCACATTTCTGATGTTGTCTTTTGATCGCACCCATGTAACTCATGATGGCTTCCACGAAGCAAAAGATGACCTCGAATGATTTTCCTGCTTCTGCCTCCCAGGTGCTGGGTCACACATGTGTGCCACTTTGCCTGGCTTGGTTGTCATTTATTGTTGGATTATAAGAAGTATTTATATATTCTGTATACAAATTTCTTTGTCAGATATATGCCATCCAAATTTAGCAGATATTCTGATTAGTTGTTTTTTCCACTTTCTTACTTTATTCTTTGAACTACAGTGTTTCACTCTGATGAAATCCATGCTGGTCCATTTATTTGTTTTTAATTAATATTTATAAATACATGTGGCTAACAAAAGACACCTTGCTGGCAGGCATTGAGTCTCTTTTTACTCTGTGGGTCCTGGGGATCATCAGCCATAGACCCTCAGGTTGGCAGGCACCCTTACCCACTGAGCTGTCTTTATGTTGGAGTTATTTTAGATTTACAGGGACTTTGCAGCCATGGTGCAGAGTTCCTTTGCCTCTTCAGTAGTCTCCTATTGTCTAACACAACCACAGTCCATTAATTACATGTGCCAGTATTAACAGAACTTCAGGCTTTATTCAGTCTTACATTTTTCCATTAATATCCTTTTATAAATTTATTTTTTCTATCTCGGGCTCTAATCTAGAATAAGGATAGAATAAGGTGCTATTTTTTTTTTTAATCCTTTGGCTTTTTGAGACAAGAGCTCACCATGTAACCTAGGCTAGCCTCCATGTAGCCTAGGCTAGCCTCCACCTTGGACCTCTGCATCGCCTCCTTCTGCTATAGGTGTGTGCTATCATCCCATGTTTTGGATATGTTGGGTTATTTAATTCTCACAACAGTATCACCTTAACCTTAGAGTTTAGGAAATTAAAGAACAGGGTTTAAAAGCTTGTCCAAAGTTGAGAGCTAATAACTGGTGACTTTTTTCTCATCTTTAAAATAAATTCCAAATCTCGGGTTCTTTATGTTCAGTTTGTTGCTTTTCTGAAAGATGTCAGGGTATAGTTGGATGCTTTCAGGCATAAGTGACTGGAAGCCCAACCTAAAAGTTAATAAGAAGTGAAAAATCCACTTGGGGTTTTGACAAAAATCAGCAAGTCTCTTTTACCTACCTGGGTCACTGACTTCAGCAAAAACTGGTTACAAAATTTTCTTGGTGTTATCCACGATGTGGGTTACTTTTCTTGTTGGTGAGAAACATCTGAGAAAATGAACGGAAGAGGAAGGATTTATTTGGGGCTGCAGTCTGAGGGGACAGTCCATGGCAGGAACCTCATGGTGCAGGCGCGGAAGTCATGGTTCATCTCAGCAGGAGGGAGACAGGTGACCTGCTGCTTTTTATTTAGCCCAGGACACTGGTGTTGGTTTCGCACATGAGATCATACACACACCACCAGATGCCACACTAGAGTTTATTCCGGGGAGTTGCCGGGTGGGTACGAGGGAGAGAAGTGGAAGAGAAAAGAGAACAGAGAAGCCTTTCACGTGGTGTCTCCTTTTAAGAGAATGGGTGGGCACAGATTTACGTAGCCACGCCTAGGGGCGTGCCCTCCATGTGCGGCTTGTTCTTCAGGCACCTTGTTGTGTTGGATTTACCACATGGCCGCTACATGCCAGGAATTCTATCTCTCACCCCATCGAGTTATTTCTCCATAGCCATGGTGGGTTATCAGACTAGCACATTTACCACGTAGCTGCTACGTGCTAGGAATCCCTATAACTGGCCTATGGATGCTGCTGCCCACATTTGGGGGATCTTTTATCTCAGCTGATTCTCTCTGGAACATCCTCACAGACGCTCTAAAATCTAGCCACATTGGCAAGACTAACCATCATAATTCTTTTCATGTTTCCTTTTCATGGTTTTCTTGCCATACTCTGCTGGTTCTCCGTATAGTATTTCACATCTGCTTATAGATGGTAGCACGAGTCCTGAGTCTAGTCCCTAGAATTGTACAAACTGGGGGCTGGAGAGATGATGGCTCAGGGGTTAGGAGCACTGGCTGTTCTCCCAGAGGACCCCGGTTCAATTCCCAGCACCCACATCGCAGCTAACAACTGTCTGTAACTCTTGTTCCAGAGATCTGACACCTTCATATCAATCCACGTAAATAAAGCTTAAAAAAAAAAAAACTGTACAAACTGAGGGTGTTGGCATTTTAATCCTAATGCCGGAGGGCAAGTTTGCAGTCAGCCTGGAATACACAAGAAGACTTAGCTTTCTCTGAATGTGCTCTAATAGCTTTAACCAGAGGAAGGTGTCTGGTGGGTAAGGGCTATGCTGTTTGCTGTCTAGGAAGAATTTTATTATACTTGATTGATGTTTTGGAAGTATAGACAAGACTTCTGTGCCTTAAGATCTCTACATTCTGATATCTCAGTGCTGTTCCCACATAGAAGACTCCAAACCAGACTCTTCCAGTCAGGACTGTTAACTCTAGACACTGATTTAGGCAGGACTACTATTGCTGTGATGAAACACCATAACCAAAGCCAGGAAGGAAAGGGTTTATTCCACATCGTAGTCCCTCACTGAAGGAAGTCAGGACAGGAACTCAAGCTGGGCAGGAGCTGATGCAGAGGCCATGGAGGGGTGCTGCTTACTGGCTTGCTCACCATGGCTTGCTCTGCCTGCTTTCTTATAGAGCCCAGGACCACCAGCCAGAGATGGCCCCACCCACCATGGTCTGGGCCCCCTGCCATCAATCACTAATTAAGAAAATGCCTTACAGGCTTGCCTACAGCCCAGTTGTATGGAGACATCTTTCTTAACTGAGGCCCCCTCCTCACAGATGACTCTAGCCTGTGTCAAGCTGACTTTAAAGTTACCCCGTAGAGACACATTTTCTCTCTTCCTTTCTTTTCTTCTCCTCCCATCTCTCCCCTTAGTTTTCTTAATGGGATTTCAAGACTTCTAAATCATAGCTCTAATTTTCTCAGGATATTTTATCATAGCAACAGGAAAGCAACTAATATAGAACCAAAATATATCCTTCCTTAGGGCAGGTATGGTGGCATAGGCCTTTCAGCACTTGGGAGGCAGAGGCAGGTGGATCTCTGTGAGTTCAAAGCCAGTCTGGTTTACATAGTGAGTTCCAGGACAGCAAGGGCTACACAGTGGGATCCTGTCAAAAATAAATAAATAAATAAATAAATAAATAAATAAATAAATAAATAAATAAATAAAATCCTAATCTTCCTCTCAGATATTTTGTCTAAGCAATGAATTAATTATTTAATAAATTATTTATTTCTCTGTTAACTAATACAGAGAACTGATCATCAGAACTTTGATCACTGCTGTGAATTCCTAGATTTGAGACAAACAAGCAAGAATTTGGGAATACAGACTAGGGAAGACCTAAGGCCCAGTAAGTGGAGACTGATGCATGAATTAGTGAAAGTTCAGAAGACCAAGATGTGGATATATGTTAGATATTTAATAAATCCTGGGATATCAGAGAGACTACAAGGATAAACAGCTGAGTCAGTCACACACACCTTTAATCCCAGCACAGGGAAAGCAGGAGTGGAGACCAACATCCTTAATCCCATAACTCCAGAGATAGAACTTCCCCTGTTTCTGTGAGTTCAAGGCTATACACCTTTAATCCTAACCTGGATGGGATAGGGTATATAAGGGCTGTAGAAACCAGGCAAGAACAGAAGTGACTGGGAGAAGCAACAGGCAGAAGCGACCAGGAGCAAGGCTGAGGAAGTTGGAAGAGAGCAGGGTGAGAACTGACTGTGGTGCTTCCTCTCTCTGATATTTCAGCCTTCCCCCAATATTTGGCTCTGAGTATCTTTCCATACAGTTCGAATTCGTGCTACAGCAAGATGCTGACAGAGAACTGGCCTTCAAACCATTTATTCTGGTTCTATCCTGAAGAATCCAGCTCTGTTCTGCCTGTGTCTTTCAATTTTAAGTTCAGTTCAAGATGCCAAATTCAACTTATTTTTTAACAAAAGAGATTTCGTGATAACATTCCATTAATCATGGGCCATGGCTATCACACACTGCTTTAGCCATATTTATGGTGAAATTTGAGAACAATAAACAATAGAAAGATGTTGAAAATGTGTAGCTTAAGAAGGAAAACTTTCATTGGTAGAGTTCTCTTTACAAAAGGACACCCTGTGTAAACAGAGTACGTAGGGAAGTGTCTTGCTTGGCTTAGCCACACAGACACTGCTATGGCCATGGTTTCCTGTTGCCTGAGTATATTTCAAGATAGCAGCAAAACTGGCATCATCCGAGTGCTGCTGATTTTGTAGACATGCTGAATGCATGAGTGTCAGGGTCTTGGAGGCTTGTACCAAGGCCCCAGAGAAAAAAACCAAGAAGCCAGGCAGAAGGGCATCAGAGCTTGAGTCTTTGTTTGCTTCTATTGCTGTAATAAAACATCACAGCCCAAAGCATACCTTTCCCACCATGACAGGCTGTACTCTCTAAAACAGTGAGCCTAATAAACCCTTCCTCCCCAGCCCCTTGCAATAAATAAATAAATAAATAAATAAATAAATAAATAAATAAATAAATAAAAAATAGAGATTGGACTGTGATTTCTAATGTATTTTAGAGTTTTGTTTAGTAGTCACACAAAAATGCTAAGTTACACACAGAGACCAACAATAAATGGCTGGTAAGGGGCCCCACATAGTCCAATATACTAACGTTCTAATTCATAATACTCCACATCTTCGCGATTTCTACTATCTACCAGTCCAGCTCAGTGCCCCTACCTTCCCCTTACTCTGCTGCCTCTCAGTTACCCTGAGATTAATCATCTTTCCTGGAAGAGGTGCTAACAAGTGCAAGCCTTCAGGAAAATGATTCATCGGTATGTATTCATAGACCTTAGGAGGGTCTGAGCTTTGATCTAATAGTGCACTCACCTCCGGTGATAAAATCTTTTTTAAAAATATGTTTTTAATTTATTCTTTGAGAGTATACATATGTGCAAATACATGCCGCCACCCACTGGATACAGGTGTATTTGAATGCACACCTATTCCTTCCTTCCCAGCCAATTCCACAGGAGCCATCATCCATCAGCTGCCAACAGCTCCTCAGCTCTTGCTGAGCCTCGAGAGTCTCTCCCTCAGCCAGTCTGGAATTATGATTGGCTTGATGCCTGCAGGTAGCCACAGCTGCTGTGAACGAATGAGCACAGGGCTAGTCATACATAGATGACACTGTTTCCTGATGATCAGTCTTAAACTTTTACAAAATTCATTATGAACAAAACAAGTAACACTGGACTTAATTTGGGATCATGCTGCAGAGCTCACAGTGACAGAAATCAGCATGGTACTGCCATGGACAGATACAAAGGTTGAAGGGCTAGAAATAGGGATGGGAAGTCAGCTAACGTCCCTGCATATATGTCAGAAGTAATAAAAGCCATCACACAGCAGAGACCCTGTACATGTGTGTTTATTGATCCAGCACCCACACTAGGAAGTTATAGAATCAGCCTAGGTTTCTATCACTTAGCTTTAAAAATGTGTTATAACTATTCATGGACTATTACTCCCTCATAAAGAAGAATAAAACCATGTCACATGCAAAGAGATAGATGGAATGGGAGAATTACATTGAGAGAAGTAAGCTAGCCTCAGAAGACAAACATTGCATGTTTTCTTTTATATGTACAATTAGGACATAAGTAGAGAGAGGAGGATGGAATCATGGGGGCTAAGAGAGAACAGGTACAGGAATATGATCTAAGTATAGTATATACCTGTATGAAAATGTCATAGTGAGACCCATTTAAATGAAAATATACATTTTAAAATTCTACTTTAAGAAAAATCCAACTACATTTTTTAAAGTCACAGTATAATTTATAGTGGAGAGAGAGAGAGACTATAACTTCCCAATAATAATAAAGCCACAGCATATCACCTACATGGACAACTATATAAGACAGTCATAGTGTGTAAGCTACACATTTAGATGTTTTTATAAAGACAAAACACCAAAATATCCCTAGTGTTTGTACTAATATAGTGAAAAACTATTTATGTTTTAAATTTTCTCTTCTTTGAAAACAAATGTTTTACTGGTGTTGAGGGTTAGATCAGTTGGTAGCGTCTCTGTCTAGCACGCATGAAGCCCTGGGTTCTGTCTCCAATACTGAACCAAACCAAGAATAGTGGTGCACACCTTCAAACCCAGCACTTGGGAGGTGGAGGCAGGAGGATCAGAAATTCATGGTCATCCTCAGGTACACAAATCATCTGAGGCCAGCTGAAGCTTTATAAGACACTTTTCTTTTCAAAGAAAGTAACAAAGAGAATGTTCTATCATGTAGTGATGCTGCTTTGGAAACTTTAATGTTATTATTTTCTGACCTGTTGAGTAGACAGAATAAGCCTGTGTAGCTGGGGTGGTAGGTGGGGTCTTTGTCAGGAGGGAGGAAAGAATTAATCTCCACCCCATATCCTTCCCATCCCTCTCAAGCCCACGGTGGTCACATGACTGAGTCAAAGCTTCTCCACTCTGGTGCAAAGAGATAAGATTTTTGAATTAACAGAATTTGTTGGACTTTTAAAAGTCATTTTAATTTTTAAATGGAACTAGAAAATCATAAAGATGCACATGTTTATAGGTCTGTGTGTGTGTGTGTGTGTGTGTGTGTGTGTGTGTGTGTGTCTATGCAAAACAAGACTTACTTGACCACCCCTTGAATAAGGATCCATGAAACAGAAAGCACTAGATTCCTTGCTTGGAGAACAGCCAGGCAACCTCTTCATGAGGCAAATGTCTGTGGGAGTGAGCTGCGCCTGTGACCACGGGCTCCAAAGGCCTCCCATTCCAGGGCTTCCTGCTGAAGGCCAGCCCCGTGCAAGGAGAGTTCAGCAGGGCTGACCCCAGCTTGAGCAGTGCCCTGAAGTTCTCAGAACCCGAACCTTCTCCCTTATCTCTAGCTATGGGGTCGAGCATCCCTTCCCGAGGAGCTAGGTTCTGTGAGTAATTTTTTGAAGTTATGATACAGAGACTCTTCTTCCATTTAGAATAAAATGTTTCACCAAAGGTCATTGGAAGAAGTGATGAAAACTAAAAAGAAAAATAAATGCTTTTTTCTCTCTCGTTACTTTTTCCATTCAGTAAATAAAATTGACTTCTTTTTTTCCATGAGAGTTCACACTGTGTCTGTCTCTATAAGAGTCACACTGTTCAGCCCACACATACTGTGATATGTTATTTACTCAGTCTCTCCTCAGGAACTACCCTCACATGTGAACCCTGAACACCAGAGCTAATGGTCCCTTCCCTCTTCAGATGTGTGAAATCTGAAATTTACATTTAGTGATATCATATTTTATAAAGTAATGAGATTTATACATACCAGGCAGAAAATGTTTATTAAAGGAAGATAACATTTTTCTTCATGTTTGAAAGATTCATAACTTTTCTTATAAAAGATTCTTCCCCAGCATGGTGGCTCATCTTATAACACAAGCATTTGGGACTGGTGCTGGAGGATCATCACAGCTTTGAAGGCAGTCTGGTCTACAGAGTCAGTTCCAGCCCAACCAGGGCTACATAGTAAAAACTTGTCTCAAAAAAAAAAGAGGTCATGAAGGGATCTGTTAGATAAACTAACTTCAAGATTTATACATAGAAAAAGCTAAGATTTATCAGTAAATAAAAGCTGATTCTATGTTACAAAGGACAGAAGGAGGAGAGGAGCAGTGTGCTGGCTCCATGAGTTAGAGTGTCTGTCTCTCACATGCATTCACAGGGGATACACAGTAAGAACATTTTAAGAGGGCGCATGTCTTACTTGTAGTGGACGTGGTATATTAATTTGCATATTGCTGAATTTCTCTTTAACTTACTTTCTGGCTTTTGCATTGCCTAGTGACCGTGCATGATGAGCATCAAGTCATTCTCTGACTAATTCACTATTTGAATATTATTTTGATAAGTTGATACTCATGAAAGGAAGATTTTTATTTTAATTACATATTTATTTATTTATTGAGGGCATGTGGAAGTCAAAGAACCATTTGAGGTTTCTCTCCTTGCCCCAGGTAAATCTCAGGGATTAAACTCAGGTGTTGGTTGGCAGCAACACCCTTCCTTACTGATGAATCTCATTTGCTGAGGGGTAATTATTATCTGATTTCTAAGTTCAGGCACCACACAATTATCAATTCATATTTATTTTTTAAATTTAAATATTTTAGAAAAAGAATATGTACTTCATTTTCTTTCTAACTGCACTCAGTAAGATGGTTTATCCAAAGACAAAAATCAAATAAGATTCTTTTTTAATATCAGAGAACAACTACAGCAATATGACAGGGTGTGGTCACTGTTATAACAAACACTTGTACAAAAATAAAGAGCAGTTCTACAGAGGTTTCTACAATGGTCTTTCACAGTCTTTTAACTATTTATTGGTATGAATTCTTCTAGTATCTATCAAGGCCACTCAAATATTTACTGTTGGACTTAGAAGTTCCACTATAAAAATAGATCCTAAAGAAAGAGTTTGAAATGGGGGCATACACAAAGCCTGGGTTCTTCTCCAGCTTCATGCATCCATGCACAAAGAAAAGGAAAAAACAGTGTTAAAAGCAAAACAAAAAACAAAAAACCTTGGGGCTGAAGAGATGGCTC
Source organism: Sigmodon hispidus (assembly GCA_004025045.1). Taxonomy (NCBI): domain Eukaryota; kingdom Metazoa; phylum Chordata; class Mammalia; order Rodentia; family Cricetidae; genus Sigmodon; species Sigmodon hispidus. The sequence goes on along the minus strand of PVIH01006473.1, from coordinate 84,230 downwards.
AGCGGTTAAGAGCACTGACTGTTCTTCAGAAGGACCGGAGTTCGATTCCCAGCATCCACGTGGCAGCTAACAACTGTCTGTAATTCTAAGATCTGACATCCTTACACAGTTATACATGCAGGCAAAACATCAATTCACATAAAATAAAAATAAATATTAAAAAAACTAAAACTTACATCATATTAAAAATGAGGGAGAGAGAGGAGGGGAGGAGGGGAGGAGGGAAGTGTGTGTGTGTGTGTGAGAGAGAGAGAGAGAGAGAGAGATAAATGCTTAGGCAAGAGTGATTAAGAAAATGACATTTAACAGATTATTTACGGCATTTAAAATGATAAAAGATTATTATAGTCTAAAATGTATTTTTGCTAATGCATAAAACAATTATACATATTAATAATATACTATATAATGTTTTAATATGATTTTAACATAAATTTAACTATAAAAAGTTTGTGTTGTATAAAATAAATATGCTAGGATAAACAACACACAATTTTAGCTATGACTTTTTGAAGTTAAAGCTATGAGGTTGCTTTTTTTTTTCAATGGAGAAGAAAAGAACACCTGGAAAGCACTTTGACTGGGTTTTAGTCTTTTCCTTGGCAGATTGCATGTAATACACTTTTTAATGCTTTTAAACTTCTTCTTAAGCCTCAGGGGCTCTTACAAACACCCTTCATCTACACTCCTCACATGAACCTGTGAAGAGGGAGCATCCACGAACTTTCCCAACACCATTCTCAGTGGAGGCTGATGCTCTGACTTCCCGGGGGAGAAACAGCTGGCAAAGTTGAGCTAGCTTGCCCATGGTCACCAGTTGGTTTGGGCAGAATAGAGACGGATGATCACATCTGCCTTCAAAACGCACCAAGTCTTTTTCCCTTCAGGTAACATTTCTGAGCTACTCAAAAGAGGCAACCACTACCAGAATGCATGCTGGGAGTGCGGGCAGCGCCTTCTCCAGGGTTTCTCTATCTGCCCCCTTCCCAAGCCCCCCAGGAGAGCATTATAGCGATAAATCTTATGGAAAAAAATAAGCAGCGGAGAATAATATCATCTCATTGTTTTTCTTTGTGTCTCAAGTCTTTTGCTGTTTGAAACTAAGTCTAAATTTTTATGTGTGGCCCTCCTGCCTCGGCCTCCTGAGCGCTGAGATGATTTTGTGAGACAGCCCCTCACCATCTTTATTATCAGTAGATGTGTAAGAGGGTTCTTCAGACAAACATATGACTGGCCAGATACCTGAAATGTTTGGAAGACAAAATCATTTGGAATTAGGCATGTACAAGTGCATTATTAATGTTACCCTTTAAAAAAAAAAGTCAGTAAATTGCTTGAAAAAAATAGTAAATGTGGTTTTTTTCAAGTACTTTTTATCTCAATCACATCTTCATTTCCAAAGGGTGAGGAAAAGGAGAATTCCTTCAAGAGCCCTCTGCGCTCTCTCTCTCTCTCTCTCTCTCTCTCTCTCTCTCTCTCTCTCTCTCTCTGTGTGTGTGTGTGTGTGTGTGTGTGTGTGTGTGTGTGGCGTGAAGCTCCTGGCATGTTGACACTCTTTTTAACCTTCAGTTTAGTATAAAATAAACAAGAGGTGATTTGCAGTGCCAAAGCTGGAGACGGGTCAGTATAACTTCACCGCCAGGTCTGGATCCCTGTTCCTTTGAAAGCCTCTTATCTCTCCTGGTCCCTTCCCCCTGCCTAACACAACACTTTCCCAAGTGAACTGAGCTGGGCTTTGAGCACTATTTCATGCACTATAATTCTGCATCTCAACACAAACACCTCAGCGGTGTTCCTTCCTCAGAGAGTTAACGGCTTTGATGTGTATTTATTGAGTTTAACCATACAACTACATGGCTCAGCCTGTAAAGACACACCACCAATACCATCTGCCTCTTACCTGCTGCAGAGGACCCCGCTCCACAGGACCCCTGCTCCAGCTCCCAGTTTTATTTGCCAAGTTAGAAATCCCAAGAGACTACTGATAGCAAATGGAAAGCCAGATGACTCAGGTTAGGCAAAGGAGGAGCTTTAGTCTTGTTTAAGGTGCCCGTGTGCCGTCGGGGTCCTTCAGCGGTACTTACCTAAACTGCTGTCTAGTCATAGAGCCGGGATGACAAATTTTGACTTTGAGTTTGTCTCTGTAAAAAACGTTTCACCATTTTGTTTTGTAATTTGGCTAATGACAAATTTAATTTTGTTACATTTGTCATTTTCTTCTAAAACTTTGATTTTTCCCTTGTCAAAAATAGTACAAGATAACAAGGGAAAGATTTGCTTTGAAACTACTATGAGATATTCACAACAGGACAGGACAAAGCGCACAATAAATAAGTTATTAATAGAATGTGCTTGATTTCCCTTTAGCTAATTCAGTCTGTGTGAGACCCTTCTAAGACTGAGTACCTCTGCCTTCATCTATACAGAAGGCGTGTGGAGTGGTACCCTGTACTAGAGGGCAGCTTAGCCAGGGAGCAGTGTCTTAGGCCGTTGGGGTAGGTAAGATGCCCACTTTGTTAAAATGCATGGAGAAATGCGATGCTAACCAAATATTTACCACATTTACAGTGAAAACATCACTTTTTTCCTTATGAAAGGGGCTTTTTTATATAACAATTTTGGATTAATATAAAATATGTTACAGAGTTAGTACATTTTCATGCACTTGGCAAATGCAAATCTCAGGGCTTCATTCTCAAAAGAACCAACTAGACAAATCCTTGAACATTTTTTTTTTTTTTTGCAAGATCTGCGGGGTGTCGTTGGTCCTCCATGTCTCCTTGCAGAATTATAGCGCACGAAATAGAACTCAAACCCAGCCCAGCTCATTTGGAAGAAAATGGTGTTGACAGCGACTTCACCCCTGCAAGCGAGGGTGAAGGCACCAAGTGTGTGTACAATGCTCATACTACCCAGCAATATAATATACAGTCTCCTATATTTTTTTTAACTTGCAGAAGAGTGAAGCTTCAGCATTTCCCCCTGCTATTATCAATAGTGTTAATTCACACCTCCACTGACATTATTATGAAGCTTTGTAATCATCTTCGGGATTGTCCTTTCAACAGTGTCCCCCAGGCGCCAAATGAGCAATCCCCCTACCCCCCCAGCCTGGGCTCCGCAGGGCGGGCTCAGGAGAGCCATGGCCCCCGCGCGCCAGCCCCCGCACGGCCTTTAATTTCGCAGCTCCGACCACCGGAAGCTAGCGCGCGGCGGGGGCCAGGGCTAGGAGGACGCGCCCACCGATGCCACCGGCGCCCGCGGGACGCGCCACCAGCCCGGTCCTTCTTTGCCCGGCTCGGCGCTCGCCCACCTCTTCCAAATTTAACCATTACCTAAATCCGAAGGGAAATGAGCAAACCTCTGGGATTGGGTGTCAAGGTATTTTCAGCTTCGTTGGGCGTATTTATCCTCAAGTGTTTCCATAACAAGCTATTTCGGGGCGGCGGCGCAGGTTTCGCTCTGCGGACGCGGTGGCCACCAGCTGGGCTCCAGGTCGGCGGCACAGGGGTCGGTGATTCATGGCCGCGATCTGGGCACGAAGTTGTACAAGCAGACGACAGGGTTGGGGTGCCCACAGCCGGAGGGCCAGGGAGGCTCCGTTGGAGCGGAGTGGCCCCAGCGCCCACCGCTCCCATCAATCTGTGTCCTGAATCTGTGACTTCTCCTGCGGAAGTCTCCAGGAGCCAAGAATACTTGGATTTTTCTTTCTAGTTATTTCTAGTGCTGGGTACTCAGACTTCCCGGGTCTTCCATAGATACCCCCTCCCCCATCCCACAGACACACAGATGGGGATGGCTGCTTAGGGGTGCCCAGGAAGCTCGCCACAAGAATGCCCCCCCATCCCCGTAGCCTCCTGACCCCTTGCGCAAAGCAGGCTCGTGGCCGGTCGCCCCACTGGGGGATGGGGATTGGTCTGAGAGGGCTAGCGAGCGCCTCTAACGCTCAGGAAGTGAAGTTTGCGGTTTGGGGGGGTTGAGCTCGGAAGGAGATTAAAAAAAAAAAAAAGTCAGAAAGACAGATCAGTCTCTCCCGAAAGCAAGATTCAGTTTGCACACTCTCAGAGCTCGGTGCCCGCGCCTTGACCCCGCAGGTAGGTTTGCTGAACTGCTGTGCCTCCCGCCCAGGAGGGGGTGGACTGGTAGGGCACTAAAGGGGATGTCCCGAGAGCGCTGGCGGGTCCCCATCTGCCACAGAGCTCCAGGGTTCTGCTGGGCTCTGAAGCCACCTTACTGATGGAGCGAAAGATCTGGAATAGGGGCCATAGGGTTTGGAGGCTAGATAGGGGAGTGGGATCCACGTGGGAAGGAACCATCTGGTGGGCATGTGGCCGCAGCTGGGCTCTGGAAGCTGGCTCCTGAAGGTTCAGGTCCCTAATTCCCGGCCTCAGATGACCAGGGGAAGCCTGGCGGGCCACGGTGCCAGGAGCGTGCCGCCCCGCCCCCTGGACGCCAGCTGCAGCACGAGGTTGCCTTCCCACGCGCTGGACCTTGGGCCTTGCCATCCCCCTACCCCTCCTACCCGGAACCAGCAAAGCCCTCCAGGGTGCTAGAGGGGCGTAGGTTCGTGGCTGGAGCGAGGATGTGTCTACCATTTCCCACGTGGTTGCTGAGGCGCAGACCCAGTGCGCAATCATATGGTCCTTTTGCTTCTCACGGGTCTTATTTCTGGCCAACGTGGGTCTGAGCCTCACCGAGGCCTCCAGGACCCTTGCTCTGTTTTTCTTCTCTTTCTGCTTGCTTTAAGAATTGTCTTTTGGTTGGAGCGTCTGGCTGTATCTTCAGCCAAGGGGGTGCAGGAAAATTTGAAGCAGCGAAGCAGGGGTTCTGGGAGCCGAACCTGACCAAGGAGTGTAGCACGCTTGCCCCAAGGCCTTTGGAGTCTGTCTCCAGCAACAATTCCCAACATAGTTTCTCCTCCCTTCCAGGGAAGACCACATACTAGGGTTGGGGGTCTGGAGCAGGGATCCCCAGACTCTTTTCAGTGGGAATGCCAGGTGTGTTTTATGCTATGCCCTGGGAGCGAAGCGAAGCCGCTCCAGTCCCACAGTCTAAACCACACGAAGCCCAAAACCCCAAGACAGAGTCATACATAGGCCTAGACTTCCCTGTGCCCTGGTCTCTGATCCCTCCGCGGCTGTTCCCGCCTGCCTGGGAATCGATCCCCATTGCCCTGGACCTTGAAGGCAGGCAGATTCGTTTAACCTCCTTAAGGTGCTCCCCCCCCCCCCCCGCGACAGCCGACCTGGAGCTGGGACTGCCCGCCTCCCCTTCGGGTTCAGGTTTCGACCCAAGATTAGGTGAACTGATTGGGGATTAATGAGAGCGCTTCTAGCTCTCAGCCGTGGTGGCTCCGGGACCCCGACCTCCTGGCTATTGCTCACTTGTGCGCGCTCCGGCATCATCTTGCTGCCCCCCTAAACCGTTGATGCTCCACGGATTTGAGTGCCGCGTGTTTGGCAGTCTGTGCACACGCAGCTCGTACTCAACTTCCCAAGGCCAAGATAATTGGTGAGCAGATCGAAAACCGCTTCTTCCCTGGACATAGCTGCCAAGGCGAGGCCTACGGGGTCTGGGATATTTCACAGTGGTCGCTCCCCTGGCCAGTGCCCGCACCACCGCTGACTTCGAGGCTAACTTTTTCCTGGGGCAAGTGTTGGTACTTTGCCATCCCCTTCGCTTTCCTGTCCCTCTGGCTTCCTGCCTCTCCGCTCCAGCCTCAGCTGCACACAGTCCCTAGGCAAACCAGACCTTCAGTCTTGCCTAGAGTACGCCCCTCTTTCGCTTCTGTTTGTCACAGAGCTCTTGGAGGTCTTGGCTCCATTCCCCTTCCGGGTCCCAACCACTGATGCACCCTGACCGCCCAAACTAATCCAATGCGTCCCTGTCGCTCTCTTTAGCGCAGACGGGATCAGGCGGGCATTGCAGGACTGAGTTGGGATAACGGACAAGTGGACTAAGGCTCTCGGGAGAGTGATGAGAGAGAGAGAGAGAGAGAGAGAGAGAGAGAGAGAGAGAGAGAGAGAGAGAGAGAGCTTTGCTAGGGAAGGGGAGGAGCTGGGGCGTGGGCAGGGCAGAGCAAAGGGACTTGAGCCAGAACCCAGGGACAGGTTTTACCACTGAGCTGTGGCAGTGGCAGAGGAGGACCGGACTCCGCCACCTGTCCGAGTGCCACCTGGTGAGCGCGGCGCCTGGAGGCCAAGCCCCTCCTCTCGTGGACCTCCCTCTCTTCTCCTTGGCTCGTACTCTTCCTTGGCCTAGCCTAGGTGCGGTGTACAGCCGCCATCGGTGCTGACCCGCACGCATTTCCACCCGGTTCTCCCCTCCTCTCAGAACTTGGAGTAACATCAAGCTGACTGAGGGTCCAAACATTCATCCAGCGGCTGGCCACCATGCCGCGCTCCTTCCTGGTCAAGAGCAAGAAGGCGCACAACTACCACCAACCGCGTTCCCCGGGGCCAGACTACTCCCTCCGACTGGAGACTGTGCCCGCGCCGCCGGGCAGAGCAGGTGCGAGGCGCACTGGGGTCGGGCGGGGCAGCTGCCAACGACACCAACTCTGCTCCAGGCCACCTCGCGTCCTAGAGCTAGGGGAGGCTACCCCAAAGTCCCTCCGGGGCTCTGCTTGCCTGTCTATTTCCTAGTTCTGCCGGGCTTGCTAGAGATGCCCAGTCGGCCCTTGAATCTGGGAGGGCTCCAGGCTGGGGCTGAGTGGCTAGAGGACGCGGGCACCACAGTGGAAATACTTCAGTTCAGCCAGGCTTAGGTTTACTTCTCTGCTGACTCCTCTCCGCAGATGACCCCGTGAGTGCAGGCGAAGAGAAGATGGAGGACCGAGACCCTTTGTCCCCAGACTCTCAGCTTACCGAGCCGCGTGACAAAGCCTCCGCGTCCCCCAACAGCTGCGGAGGCAGCGTTTGTGACCCCAGCTCCGAGTTTGAGGACTTCTGGAGGCCTCCTTCTCCCTCGGTGTCTCCAGGTAAGGACCCATTTGCGAGGTCTTATGGCAGAGAGGCGGGCACCCCGCGGGCACCCCGCAGTACATAGGAAAGACAGCACAAGAGAAGCAGGAGCCTGCCTGCTTAGGGAGCTGGTTCTTATCCAGCCTCTCTTCTCTGGACATCCTGCCCTAAGTGCCCTCTGCCTGGATCCAAAGCCGTTGGCTCCAGGCTGGCCAACCAGTTCCTTTGCCTGGAACTGACAGCTGTGACAGATGATCCGGTCCTCTCATCTGGCTGACATACCTTTTCTGACCAGAATTCATTGTTTAGAGAGAGCCTAGCCCAGAATCCAGGCCGCAGAATAGCTCAAACAAATGACCTGGACAGTCTGAGCCAGCCAGAGCTGGGTGCCACACTGGACAGCGAGGTTGCCGAGGAAAAATCTCAGCTAATTGGCTGTCTTCAAAAGTTTCACTCCCCCGTCTGTTGAGAAGGCCTGGTCTGGGGGCCAGCATGCAGGGCTTCATTTCCAGGGAGCAACTGAGCTTTCTGAAAATCACGTGATTAGGGTTGAGGAGGAGTATCTCAGGTCCGGGCTAAGAAAGGAGCAGATCAATCCAAATCCTGCCAAGGCTGGTTACTTCCAGGTCATAGTGCTAGTTTTTTTTTAAACTTTATTTTATTCATTTATTTATTTGCCTTGGTGTTTTGCATGGAACTGGAACTACAGACAGTTGTCAGCTGCCATGTGGGTGCTGGGAATCGAACCCCGGTCCTCTGGAAGAGCAGAAGGTGCTCTTAACCGCTGAGCCATCTCTCATAATGCTAGTTTTTAAGATAGCTCATTCACCCCTGCAAGAAAAGGGTTCTGCCCTGCAACCTCTGACGAAACAGGCCCGCCAGGAATGCAGTGTTCGGGTGCATTTACTCATATTCATCAAGTATCCAGTTTTAGCAAAATTCAGGTGTGTGGAGAAAGGGAAGTTCTCCAGAAGGTGGTGGCTAACTCTTAACAGTAAAATAAGTTTTCATCAGAAATTTATCAGGGACGTGGGGACTTGGAGCCCTTGCTACTTGCCGTCCCCTTACCCGCCACATTCAACAACTTCACAGCTTTGAGAGATCTTAATGCCATTCCGGTTCGTTCAGTCTGATGTGCCTAGATAGCCTCGGCCCAAAGGTGCTTCTTCTTCTTCTTCTTCTTCTTTTTCTTCTTCTTCTTCTTCTTCTTCTTCTTCTTCTTCTTCTTCTTCTTCTTCTTCTTCTTCTTCATTTATATCAAAAAGAAAAGAAAAAAGGATTGAGTAAGGACTTGAGGCCGGTAGAAGAGGTCAGGATCTAGCAGAGGACCCGCCTAGGCTCTAGGTGTCTTTCCTAACAGAACTGGCAGGTGCTGGGGGATCGGGGTCCAGCCAGAGAACCATCAAATTGAATTTACCGATCACCTCACCCTATATCATTTTAAGCATCACTTTGCTGCCATGCCACTGGCCCGGGAAGCCCCGCGTGCTTGCTTGAGTTTTATCCAGGGTGTCCGGGATAGTGAGCATTGTAACCAGCTAGGAGCCGGACCATAGAGATCAAGGCAGTGCGGGCTCCGCCCAGCAGCCTCGAACCTGACTCCACGGCCTCGTGTGCCTCCACAGCCTCTGAGAAGTCGCTGTGCCGGTCTCTGGACGAAGCTCAGCCCTACACCCTGCCTTTTAAGCCCTACGCGTGGAGCGGCCTTGCGGGGTCCGACCTGAGGCACTTGGTGCAGAGCTACAGGCAGTGCACCGCCCTGGAGCGCAGCACTGGCCTAAGCCTCTTCTGCGAGCGCGGTGCGGAGCCCAGCCATCCGGCCCCACGCTACGGTCCCGAGCCGGCAGCGAGCGGTGCTGGTGCGGGACCACCCGGGAGCTGCGGCGCTGCAGGAGGAGCCACCAGCCGCACGGGCTTGGGGTTCTATGGAGACTTCGGGCCTGCGGCGGCCGGGGTGTATGAACGGCCAAATTCAGCAGCCGGCCGTCTCTACCAAGATCGAGGCCACGAGATCCACGCAGACAAGAGCGTGGGTGTCAAGGTGGAGTCAGAGCTGCTGTGCACCCGCCTGCTGCTGGGCGGCGGCTCCTACAAATGCATCAAGTGCAGCAAGGTGAGGCTCTCGCGCTCCTGGCCTCATCAGCCTTGCTCCTGTGTCCCAAACCCAGACCCTCCAGCATTCACACTCCGAACCCCCCCCTCAGCGGCCTTTTCCCTGGCCCCACTCGCCCCCAGGTGTTCTCCACACCGCACGGGCTGGAGGTGCACGTGCGGCGGTCCCACAGCGGCACGAGACCATTTGCGTGCGAGATGTGTGGCAAGACCTTCGGGCACGCGGTGAGCCTGGAGCAGCACAAGGCTGTGCATTCGCAGGTAAGCTGGGCTCTGGATGCCCGACGCTGCACTGGAGAGCTTTCAGCCTGTCCTTGATGTAGCACCAGCCACCTTCCCATTGCCTCTGGACTCCTCTGGCGCCCCTTGTTTGCCCTGATTTAGGTGTGCATGTGCAGCGAAACATGGGTGATAGAGGGCGGAGGTTTACAGCAATCTTAGATTGTGGTGTCACAGGGCTGTGAACCTCCACGGATGAAGTTCTGTTGGACATGAGGAAGGTTTGCAGCACGGCTGTTTGCTGCTGCTACATTGACTGGCAAGGAAGGGTTTCAGCTCACGTACGTCATCCCCACTTACGTGCTAGTCGTTCACTCATTCGTTTATAAATAACTGTCCGAGGCTTCAGGCACCTGAGAATCATGTAGCACACCTTGATGGATGCCTACATTAAAGAGAGGGAGATAAAAAAATATATATATAACACAGGTGGCCATCTCCTCCAAAACCCACAGTGACTAGCGCGCGGGGGTGAGGGGCATCTTAAGTGGCTGAGGTCCTGCAGAAGAGGGTGAAAAACAATCTGCCAATGGTGTCAAAATGCAGGGTGGAGCTATGCCTTTGCCCTGGGGTGTGGAGGGTTGTGGCTGAAAAGTGTTTTGGTAGAAAACATGTTAATAAGGAGGTGTTGAAGGATGGGTGGAGAGTGGCACTAAGTGGAGGAAGGGAGCAGAGGACTCCTGGCTTTGGGAGATTTGTCAGTGGTAAGGAGAGAAAGTGTAGCAACCCAGGACTGCAGAAGGAGCAATGCGTCTCCTCTCCCGGCCTCTCCTCCGCAGGAACGAAGCTTTGACTGTAAGATCTGTGGCAAGAGCTTCAAGAGGTCATCCACGCTGTCCACCCACCTGCTCATTCACTCGGACACCCGGCCCTACCCCTGTCAGTACTGTGGCAAGAGGTTCCACCAGAAGTCAGACATGAAGAAACACACCTTCATCCACACAGGTGACTCGAAGGGCCTGGGCTTAGAGGCCAACATGATTCCCCACTGAGATTCTGGCTCCAAGGAGTGCTAGATGAGTTCTCCCCAGAGGGACCTTGGTTTGTTGATGTGTGGCACTTATACCTCATTTTTATAAGAGCTTACTTTGAGTAGAAAAACAGGCAAATGCTACCAAGCTTTCTGCTAAATCTGTGTTGACAACTCCAAGACACAGGAACTATTCTTTAGTCCCATTTTAGAGATGAGAAAATTGAGGCACAGAAGGATTATCTAAGTTATCCAGGGTCACACAGGGCTCAAGTTCAGGTCTGTTGGTCTTAGCTCTCAAATGTATACAGTCTTGACTTGTTTGTTATATTAGACTTTCAGTTGTGGGAATTGGTTAATGTAGAAAGCTTCTGTTATTTGTTGTTCTTTTCAAAACATCAACAATTTTGTTCCCTAATACTGACAATTCCTAACCTATTACAACGCTTTAAAAAATACCCAAGTGTTTTAGATTGTCCATCTCTTTGGCCTTTTCCTGCTGATCCATCCAGGAAAATGATGTCCTCTTATAGTTCAGATGTCTGGTGATCTATCGAAGTCAGTTTGAGTACATCTCAATGCTCTACTTTCAGCCTAGGACTACTTCCTTAACACTTCAGGTGCAGATGGGTGGGTTTAATGTAGAGGAGCATGTGAACTACAGTGATTCTCTTGCCACTAAGAGCATTCCTGTAATAGTCAACATGATGGTTACATGAGACTGCAATCTCTGATTTTATTGCAGGACACGAACATCCCTTTAAATCAATTATCAGCTGGGCATGGTGGCACATGGGAAGTAGAGAAACAGGAGATCCCTGGAGATGGAGACTAGCCTTGGGTATATAATCAATTATAGGTCAGCTAGGGCTATATAGTAATATTTTGCATTTAAAAAAAATCAGTAAGTAGCACACCTTTTTAATCCCAGTACTTGGGAGATAGAAGCAGGCAGATCTCAGTGAGTTTGAGGCCAGCCTGATCTATAAAGTGAGTTCCAGAACAGCCAGGGCTACACAAAAAACACCCAACTTGAAAAACAAAACAACAAAGACAAAAAATTCATTAAATAAATACATAAAAATTAAAAAATCACAGTGCCTTCTAGGAACCCACAATCAATGTTTGTAAACATTTGTGAACGGTGTAGACATTTGTATCAGAAAACTCAGGAAAAACCCCCTTTGATCATGCCCCCTTGCCCAAAATTTATAAGTTTTTCAAGACATCAAAATGCAACTAAAATCATGATGGAATGACACATTTAAGCCTTTATTAAACCTTTATATTATTGCTAGGCTTCATTTCTCAGCTATATTTGACTCTAGAAGGACAGGGTAGTTTTGTTGGGTGAGTCTTAATCAGGAAATCTTAAGTATGAGGAGAGAGGGAAGACACAGAGGGGCTTCCTTTAAAACAAGCAGAGAGACAGACACTTTGTTGTTTGTTTATTGTTTGTTTATCCCACGAGGCCAGGTCACAACCATGGAGCCATGAGGGGACCATGAGAATGTGTTCATTGACCCCAATTTTAACTAGTGCACAAGACAGGGAAAGAGAAAAGCTGTTGGTTTTCTTCCTTTTGCCTATTTTTAAAAGTTGTCCCTCTCGTGCTGTTATCTCCTGATCTGTAGTGAAGAACTGTCGGCATAGTAAAAAATCCTGTGATTTAAAATCTCAAAGAAAGGAAGAAAGTAAAAGATAGAACAGACAGTCTTAAGAAATGATTTGTGGCTCTAATGTGGATTTTAAAAATTTAAGACATCGGACAAACCCGTGTTCTTCAAGAGCGAGAAAGAGGATAGCTTCATTGGCCACACAAAACAACACCCACATGGAAACTAAGATTTGAAAACTTCCTCTGACGAAAGCAGTCATAGGGTCTGTAGGACAGCCCCTCCCACCTCCTGTTGAACATCTGCTGGGGCCCTGAGCTTCTAAAAGTCCGCGGGCATGTCCTCCGGGCTGGATTCAATTGGGGAGGGCACGTGGCCTTTGCTCAGTTTCCGTTTAGCAGGAAACCGTTTGAGACCTTTGGCTGGGAGCCTCCACTCAAAAAAGTCTCCTTTCCACCTGGTGCACCCGTGTCTTAGTGGTACCAAGTTGCAGTCCGGGACCTGCTTCATGTTGCAGCCCATCAACCTCCAACGTCTTGAAGGTCTTAGGCAGCTGCTAGCAGCAGCATGTGGGTAGCAACGGGTCCCTCCCAGCTTTATCGTAGGCTCATACTTCCTGCCCTTGGTTTTCCATCCTTGCAGGTGAAAAGCCCCACAAATGCCAGGTGTGTGGCAAAGCATTCAGTCAGAGCTCCAACCTCATCACTCACAGCAGGAAGCACACAGGTTTCAAGCCCTTTGGCTGTGATCTGTGTGGGAAGGGCTTCCAGAGGAAGGTGGATCTCAGGAGGCACCGGGAGACACAGCATGGACTCAAATGAGCACGTTGGCCATCTGCGACACCAGCTGTGAACACTACTGTGGAGGATGCCTCTCCTGCCTGCCGCCAGCCCCTTCTCAGGCCCTGAGTCCAGTGTGCAAAGCTCCCTGGGATTATTCCCCTTCCTTCCCAAAACTGCTGGAGGAGGTTAGTCCAGAGTGGGAACCGCGGCAATTGTTTGGGCTTTGGCTACCCTGCAGCTGAAGATCGGCGTCAAATGAGATCTTGCTCCTCCCAGTCCTTCCCTTTCCTGCCCCGTCTCACAGACAGGAAAGAACTCCGGGCAGCTGCTAATAGGAGGCATCACCTCTTAAACTTTGGACACTGGCTGATGCCTTATTTAGAAAGAACGACTATTACTCTTTTCTTTCTGAGGAATCTGCTCACCCCTTTCTTCTCCTTCAGACACTGGGAGGAAAGGGACTTCATCTCTTTGAAATCACCAGCTACACCATCAAGCTTGTCCGAAGAAGCTGAAAAAAGTGGACTTGGTGATGACAAGAAGTCAGAGGTCCTCTGTGGTGCCATCAGAGGAGGTGGGACTGGGGACAAGATGTCCTTCATTATTTACTCAGCCAGTGTTTATTGACCATGAGTTATCAGAATAAAGGAGCCATGCTAGGTACTGGGGAGCCAGAGGTTAAAATCACCGCCCCTGCGCCTCAAAAGCTGTCAGTTGGACCTCAAAGTAGCTAATGCTGTGTTCTCCTACTCCAAGAGAGTTCTGAAAAGTCTACCCAAATATTCAGACTTCCTTTTCGACACATTTGGAGCTTTCCAAGTGTAAACAAAAAGCAACTGGCAGGCTATTTCAAAATTCATGAGAATATCCAGTTTATATTGTTAAGTGGATATTTTATAAGATGCCTGGGCTGGTAAATGTGGGGCAAAAGCTACGAGACCTCAACTTCTGCCTCTTGTGTACATCTAGGGAAAAAGTAGTATTTCTACTGAGAAACTTGTGTTTCTAAATCTCCTTGTGTGCATTATGTATGCTAGATCATATTTATTAGAATGTTGTTTTAACTTAATAAAATACCTATTACAATACATATTGTAAAAGACTATTACAAATTGTATTTCATTAGGCCAGGAATTTGGGGGAAGGCCACTTCTTTTGTTTCTTGTTTTTCCTGTGGGGAAGCTGGGTCTGGAGGACTGCTGAGGGATACCAGTTACTTCAGTTCCCAAATTTTCCCGTCTTTTATGCCTCAGTGATACTCAAGTCTTTTAAAAAGAAGATTTATTTTGTTATTTTTAATTTTGTGTCTGTCATTGTCTGTGCACGGGTATGTACACATGAGTACTACCCACTGAGGCTAGAAAGGGCAATGGATCTTCTAGGGCTGGACTAGTTATGAGTGGTTATAAATGGCCAGACATGTGTGCTAGGAACTGAACTGAGGTCCTCTGTATGAGCAAGGAGCATTCTAACCTGCTGAGCTAGCTCTCCAGCACCTAGTCAATCAATCAATCAATCAATCAATCAACTTTTCTCTCTTTTTTTGAAACAAGGTCTCACTATATATAGTGAAGTCATAGAGATTCCTAAGTGTGCCATTACACCTGGCTAATATGTTTTAAATGAAAACTTAGGAAGTGTGTAAAGCTCAACTCCTAGCCTGGTAGAGTCTTGGATAGTCCCATAGGGACATCAGTTCTTCCCTCTGAAAATTTTACTTAAAAAAAAAATAAAAGGACATAGGCTCCTAAACAAAAAACCATAGGCCTTTGAATTAGAGAGCTAAGTGTTTTGAAAATATTTTATTTGTGTGTGGGTCTCTCTGTGTGTTATAAATATATGTATATGAGTGTGCAGGTGCTTGCGGTGGCCAGAAAAGGGTGTTGGAGCCTTAGAGGCTGGAGTTATAGGCAGCTGTGAATTGTCTGACATTGGTGCTTGGCCCAACTCAGATGCTCTGCAAGAACAGCAAATAATCTTTACCTCTGAACCATCTTTTCAGCCCAGATTTGTGTCTCACTGTAGTTTCATCATGGATGCATCCTGTGACTTGGCAAATGTTCTTACTTCCTAGTTACCATAAAACATAGCTGTGGTCCTACCATACTAATCTAATTCTGACCACTCAGATTCCACAGAGACTGAAGAGCAGAGGGAGAGAGGGAAGAGAGAGAGAGAGAGGGAGGAAGAGAGGGAGGGAGAGAGAGGTTGATTGGTGACTGCTGTGTCTAAGACAAATTACAAACCTAAACTGTAGAGAAAAGGTGAAATGGGGCTCTGGGTTTGTCTTAGGGTTACTATTGCTGTGGTGAAACACCATGAATAAAAGCAGCTTGTGGAGGGAAGGGCTTATTTGTTTATGTGGCTTACATATCCCAGGCCATATTCCATTGAGGGAACACAAGGCAGGAGTTGACACAGAGGCCCCAGAGGAATACTGTTTACTGACTTGTCCATTGTGGTATGTTCTTATGGAAGCCAGAACCACAAGCTTTGGCTGGGCCCTCCTCCATCAATCACCAGTTAAGAAACTGTACCACAGGTTTGCCTACAGCTGGATCTTATGAAGGCGTTTCCTCAGCTGAGGTTCCGTCCTCTGATGACTCCAACTTGTGTCAGGTTGGCATAAAACTATCCAGCAGATAGTTATCTGAAGGTCCTTTAAAAGGCTGAAACCAGAATAAGACCCTGGCTTTCCTTGCTGCCTGTGCTCTGAAGTCTTCAGCCAGAGTGTCAGTTCATGAAGCTCAGGGAACCACCAGACTGGCCATTTCCATTTAAGTCAATTTCCCACGGGTACCAAGGACCTAGCTAGCATGTGTCTGGAGATACAGCAGTGAGGCCAAGTCCCACAGAGCTTCATTAGCAGTAGGTGATGGAGAACCCACCTGCTTCCTCCTGCAATGGGTTGGGGGGGAGGGGCTTTGGTTCTGTCTCCCTTAGGTCTGAGTCCTTCGCCATCCTTGTTTGCTTTCCAAGACCAAGTATTTCCATGTCAGTTTACTCTCATTCAAAGCTTACTTTACTTTGAGGTTTGAAAAAGTGGATTCTCAGAAACTGTGGGCAAGGAAGGTCCAAGGGTGGGTGGGTTGGGACTCACTCCACAGTATCCTGGGAGGCAAAGCCCTTACTGAATGATGAAAAGAAGACATCTTGCTCACAAGCCAGTGCGTACACTGGTATGTTAGTTCTAACTTGATTGGAAAGTAAAATTATAATGAAGGGATGTATGGAATTAATTGAAGCCTATGGATTCTGTCGCCTCTCCACCTTGCCTAGTGATGTATGGAATATTTGCTTCCACTTTCATTTTTCCCACATTTATGCTATTTTGAGCTCTCTTTCTCTCTCTCTCTCTCTTTCTCTCTCTCTCTGCTTTTGTTCATTTGCTTCAAGATAAGATCTTGCTAAGTAACACAGGCTGAGCTTGAACTGGTGATTTCCTGTTTTAGCTTCTTAAGGAGCTGAGATAACTGGCATGTCCCACAATGCTTAACCTAGAAATTATAATTTTAATGTTAACTACATGCTTTTTTTAAAAACTGGGAAATATTTATCTCAATATTCCTTAGTTTAGAATCAAAACAAATTACTGTTCCAGTTGGCCTGTGAAATTTGAAGATTGCAAATATCTCTCTTAATGTTATTACTTGGCTCCATTAAAAATGGATTGTGAATATTCCATGTCACATTATTCATGAGGCGGGCTCTATGCCTTTTGTCTGCCGGGGTAACCGTAGACAAAGTAAGGAGAGACACCCAGCACACCTTTGTTTCTTCTCCTAAATTTTTAATAACACCTCCAGCTAGCCAGTTGGTGAAGCTCAGCTCTTGCACAAAAGTGGAAAAGCACGGCTCTGAGAAGCTGAGTCTTTCAGTGGCTAATTTGAGTTTGTGTTCATTTACACCAGGCACGATTAAATGACCTATCAAGTGTGCTGAGCTATCAGGATTCAAGCGCAGTAAAGGTGAATTCCATCTGATTGATTTGAGACAGGAGTGGAACAACTGGGTTCTCTAAGTGCCGCCTTAATTAAAGGAACATCAGAGGATCACTCCCCTGTGACTTGGGACTGCCACTGCCCTTGAAAATTGGCTGTGTAGAGTGATTTGACCCGAGTCATTTTGTTGTGTGCCTGTTGTATAACCTGATCATTTAACAGGAGTTAACAGAAATGAACCCAAAGGCCCCACTGTTTTCCTTTACATCTCTAGTGCTCTGTTTGGTTAAAATCTGCACTTCTGAATTATTACCAAAGTCAAAAATTTCTATGTTCATCACATATTTATTTAAAAAACTTCTTTATTCATTGAGCCAAATCTAAAACATAAAAATTTTAAAGACACTTTACCCAAAGCCTCTTATAACTTTAAAGTTCCTGAATTTGTTTTTAAATTGTTTTTCAATCATTTACCCACAGGTTTATTTATTTATAGTAATATATATATACATGGTTAGGGTACTTATAATTTATGTCTAAGTGCTTCATGTGTTTACTCACCATGTGGATATATACTTAAAACTGAAACATAGTTCACAATGAGAATTTGGACCTTATTTTTGTCTGTTTTGAGAGAGGTTAGCTCTTAGCCAGCAATCTTCCTACTTCCCGAGGGTTGAATTTATAGGTGCTTACCACTGCTCCTTGCTTGGACAATTTTTTTGTGATTAAGTTTTATTGATATCTTAGTATTTAATTAGAGATTTTATCATTTTGAAGACCTATTAGGAAAAAATGAAGTTTTAGAATTGTAGTATTATTCACTCTTTAAGCAAAAACGTTTAAGCTATACTGGAAGTTACAAAGAAGAAATAATTTTGGGTATACCCACCATCTTGATAGATTTACTCCACACTTTATTTTATGCATTTAAAACTTCTGTTATATCTTTACTTACGTATGTGGGGGACGTGTTAAGGTCACAGAAAAACTTGTACAGTCAATTTGTCTTTAAATTCTGGAGATTCCGACATCAGGCTGGGTGGCAAGAACCTTGACTGGTTTTATTTTTGAAATAGAATGTTATGGATAGAATCAAAGGACTCTGCCCACTCTCTTCCATTCATTCTGCTTTCACGTCAGAGGTATCCACCAGATCTAGATTGAGATGTATAACTGCCAGGAATAATGTGATGCTTTTAATTTCTTTATATTTCCATAGGGCTTATATTATTATTTAGCATATTTCAACCCCATCTATATGGCATCTTAGCTTATATATATTTCTACATTTTTATTTTGGCTCAGGAATTTGTTTTGGAGATTTCGTGTTGCTGCCTGTGGATTTGTTCATCATTTTAACTGCTACATACAGAATTCCATCATTTGAATGTTTGGTGTTTTATCTGTTTTGTGTAAAGAGAGTTTAGATCAATTCTGATTTTCCAATTTTGCAGTGCCTACCCGTGCCCCCAAGTCTGTAATAGTATATATTAGTATATTTTCTGATAGGTTCACTGTGACCTTTCCATACACATGGATTGTGTGTTCTTACATCAGTCACCCCCCCCCCCCGTGATTGTATGGTCTTCCCACAGCGTGTTGATGGTAAGTGACCTTTCATATCTCACGTGAAAGAGATTCTTTAGGCCATATACCTGGGTCTCTGAGGTGTTTAAACAAGTTTCTGCCCCCAAGACAGCATGGGGGAGTTTCTGCCCATGTCTTCCAAAATTTAAAAATTGGTTGTAAAATGGCGTTGTAATCTGTACTTCCTGGTTATGTCTTAGAAAGTTTATTGCCTTGACACGTCTCCCTTCCTGTGAAATGTTTGTTCATGTACTTTGTCTGTTTTTCTATCAGGTTGTCAGCTTTTTTTTTTTTTTTTTTTTTTTTTTAAATCAGTTTGTTTTTTCTGTGTGTACTAAATATTCATTTGTTAGAACTATAGGCTGAGCCTGTCAGCCAACACTGTTGTGTATGGATCCCAGCGTCTTCTGCCTTTTCACTTGAAGAGAAGGGGTTAGTTTGTTTTTGTTTTGTGTTAGTGCAGTCAGATAAGATGTACTGGTTTGTTCCCGAGCTGATTAGTTTCCTCAATTTGACACAAGCTCTGGGAAGAGGAAACCTCAACTGAGTGTATCTGATTGGCTGGTAGGTGGGTCTGTGGGGCATTTTCTTGATTGATGATTGGTGTGGGCGGCGCCACACTGCAGGCTGCTCCAATCACAGAAGAAAGTCAGTAAGCAAATTTCCTTCCCAGGCTCCGCCTTGAGTTCCCTGACATTTAAACCAAATGAGCCTTTTCCAAATTTCTTTTAGTCATGTTGTTTATGCAGCAATAGAAAACAAAATAGGTCAAGTCCGCTATGGTTGCTTTTGTTATTGCTGCTTTTTGTAACTTAATTAAAATTTTCTGGGGCTAGAGAGAAATCTCAGTGCTGCAGAGGAGCTGGGTTCGGTTCCTTCCCTCCAGGTGGTGGTACCTTGGTAATAGATAGCTTCTGTTTCCTTCCTTCCTTCCTTCCTCCCTCCCTTCCTTCCTCCCTCCTTCCCTCCCTCCCTCCCCTCCTTCCCTTCCTTCCTCCCTCTCTCTCTGGATCACATCTTACCTAACTACATAGACAGCCCAAGTTTCTGTTTCTGGGTGGTTCTGTCTCTGGGTTTACCAGTTTGTGCCGCTGGCCCTACTGTCTACCTCAGTTCTTAAGCCATGGTCTCACAAATAAAATGATAATTAACTACCATCCACCAGAAAAAGAGTCTTCCCCTTGACCCGCTTTATTTTCTTCGGAAATATCTCGGCTATTCATGACCATTTGTTCTCTCACACGAAAAACTTGGTTGAAATGTTGGGGTGAGTCACTGTCTACTCTGAGACAAGCTGCTGGTATCTTTGGGGGCTCAGTTGTGTCTCTTAACAAAAGGATGATCTCACCTGAGCTTGTTGACTGTTCATATCCCTTCATGGAAGAGTGTGGGTCACAACAGAGAAGCCTAGTATCAATGCTTTGCAATGCTGCTCTAATACAGGAGGAGCTGGACTATGTAGATGGGGGAGACTAGGGCACATGGGTTCCATCTATGAGGCTATGGAAAAGTCATCACCCTGCTAGGTAAAGATTTCCCAGAGTGTCAGGCGTCCTGGGGAAGGAGCATTCACACCTCTGTGATAACTCCTCACCTGTGCTCTGTGAAGAAGCTCAGTAAATTCATTGATTTCTCATGCTTCAGTTTGTTAGTTTGTTATTGGAAAGAAGAGCAAATGTGTATGGCTCCCTTTGGGAAGGAATTTAACAACAGATAAATTAATTGTTTACTTTGAGGATAAAAATCATTGACACTAAATGTGACATAGTAATCATTTATGTGGATTTTTAAAAAGTCTTTAAGATTTCCTTATCATATCCTGTGTTTTTCTGTTTTTTTAGTACTTTTATTGTACCTTATTAATTATTTGTGTGTGGCCATGTACACCAGGGCTAGCCAGGGTCACATAAGGAATTCCAGGATAGCCAGGTATGCGTAAGGAAACACTGTCTCAAAGGAAAGAAAACGTATTTTCTAACTATCTGCTACAAATGTATGAAAACATATATTGTATATTTATATACTTTATATATAAATATAAACATATGTAGATATGCTGATCATGCAACTTTTTAAAACCTTTTAAGTTTGCTATATTTTTAAGTCTTCTGTATAATAATGCTAAGATATGCAAATTATTATAGTTTTTGTTCCCTACTTTTAAAGTGATTCTTCTTGGGCTGGAGAGATGGCTCAGAGGTTAAAAGCACAGACTGTTCTTCCAGAGGTCCTGAGTTCAATTCCCAGCAACCACATGGTAGCTCACAACCATCTATAATGACATCTGCTGTCCTCTTCTGTATGCTGTATATATAATAAATAAATAAATCTTAAAGTGATTCTTCTTAAGATTAAGTCTTAGTGGTAGCAGTGGCTAATAGGTGTTGAGTGCATATAGGGGAATGCTTTTAATCTTATGAATTTGAACTCTATCAGATTATCTCAAGGCCACTTCTTGGGGGCAATTTCTTAATTGGTAATAATGTAGAAAGTCTCAGCCCACCATAGGTAGTACCATCATTAGGTGGTCAGCCTGGGTTGTACAAGAAACGTAACTGAACATAAGCCAGGTAGCCAGCCAATAAGCAACATTCCTCCATGGTCTTTGCTTCAGTTCTTACTTAATTTCTTGCCCTGACTTTCCTCAGTGATGAATTGTAATCTGTGAGATAAAATAAACCCTTCCCTTCCCAAGTTGCTTTTGGTTATGGTGTATATCACAGTAAGAGACACTAAACCAGAGCAGAAATAAATGTCTAAAAAAATAATTATTCCAGTCTTGGCAGCACACGCCTTTAATCTCAGCTCAGTGGAGGCAGAGGTCCATCAGTTCCGGACTACCCAGAGTTACATGGTGAAAGTCTGTCTCAAAAAAAATGCCTGTTGGTATTAGAGTAAGAACTTCTATTTCCTTTGTTTGTCAGTGCTGGAACTAGAATATGGGGTCTTATGCTGTGGAATAATCCTTCCATTCACTGTGAAAATGTGTTGCCTTCATTGCTAATAAAAAGTTGATTAGCCAATAGCTAAGCAGGGGCAGAGAGAATGCTGGGAAGAAAAAGAAGGGCGGAGTCGAAAGCCTAATGCAGAAAAAGCAACATGGGAAGTTTATAGATGAGGTAAATGAGCTTTGGGGAAGCACATAGATTAATAGACATGGATTAATTTAAGTTGTAAGATCTGGCTAGAGACAAGCCTAAGATATCAGCCAAGTATTTATAACTAATATTAAGTCTCTGTGTGTTTACTGGGGAGCTGGCTGTCACAACAAAAACTTTGCTTACAGTCTTAGATTTGCAGCACCCCACTGCTGAGCTGCAACTAGATCCTGGAATGTATGTTTCCTTTATTATTCTTAAGAGAGATGACCTTATTTGTACCCCAGTTTGGCCTTGAACTCTTGATGCATTTGCCTTAGTCTCCTAAATGCTGAGAGTTCAAGTGTATAATTGCCAGTTCTTCTAATAGCTATTGAGTATTTTATTTTATTGTATGATTTTTATTTTTTCAAATTTCTTGAAAAGCTTTATGGTCCTTTTTCTTTAATATGTCCATGTGACAGATATTTACAGATAAAAAAATATTAAATTACCCTCACTTCATTATGATCACCCAAGTGCTGGCTGGGATTTAGAGATGTGTTAACATGTCTGACTCAAATGTTGTTTTTTTTTTTTTTTTTTTACTCTGTTAGATTGTCTATATAAGGGTTTGCTGTTATCTAATTTTCTTTTCTTTTTTTTTTTTTTTAAAACTTTATTTATTTACTTAATTTATTTGCTTTGGTGTTTGCCTGGAACTGGAACTACAGACAGTTGTTAGCTGCCATGTGGGTGCTGGGAATCGAACCCTGGTCCTCTGGAAGAGCAGGCGGTGCTCTTAACCGCTGAGCCATCTCTCCAGCCCCTGTTATCTAATTTTCAATAAGCATTTTCTAACAAAATTTACATGCCTGTGTGAGAGGGAGAGACAGAGAGACAGAAAGGGAGGAGAGAGGGAGAGAAAGATTGATACTCTGAATTATTCTGTCTCATTCAAACAACTAGATAATGCTTTAGTTTGCTGCTGCATTCTCTGGTATTTTTGGAAGGATCCTAATTTGAAAGGCTTTTCAGTGCCTCATTTGTTGTAACTGTGGAGGAGAAGCAAAAACAGGAAGCCAGATTTACTTCTTAAAGCTTTACAAACTTCATTGAGAAATTTCTTATTTGGTTAAATTAAGAATCCTAAATCCTAGTTTCAATTCTGTTTTTTGTTTTTTTCTCTCTCACATGAATCAGACATTTTCTAGGTGGCCCTTTCTGAGAACTAGAGCCAGCTGGGGTGTCTCTCTAAGATCTGCAGTTGTTGTGAGGGTCAGTCATTTCTGAGTGGACCGCTCATGACTCCTGGGAAGAGTCAGGACGATTCTCTCTAACATTTAGTAGATTCGTATGTATTTCACCTCTTGAATTTACCTTCCCTGAAATTTCACAGAAGTTCAGTTTCCTCTTTCCCTGCCCTGAAACCACTATTTATGGGATGATAATAATCTCAGCCTGGTTGAGGGAGAACCAACCACAGCACAGTGTTTCTGTGCAGCATTTACGACTTACTTTTTCTGCTTTTTGGTTATGCCATGCAGTATACAGGAAATACATAAAATTAAAATAAATATAGAGTGAGATGGTCTTCAGCACTCTTATTTATAAATCCTCCTCTTTTTCTCCATATAAATTACTCTATCTTTTTTTTTCTTTTTACAGTCTAAACATGGCAGCTATCAAGGCATGCTTAAGAAGTTTCCAGAAGCTGTGGAAAAAGATATTTACATTATTCGGTTTATTCTGTCTGTTGTTCTGACTCTCCATGGGTAGTTTAAAGAGAAATGAGCTCATTAAAGTAGTCAGTAGATGCTTATAAATTTTTGTGAAATGATTGTGTTCTCTGTATGCATCACACATTTCTTACTGACTTTTTTTTTTAAAAAATGTTAGCAAAGTTAGGCAGTCCTAAACCGTTGCTTAATGTTTATTTGATGATTTATAGTTCAGCTTGTTGTGTGGCTTCTCCAGGGAAGCTATGAGCACTGTTCTTTTGGCTATGACACCAACAACAGACCAAAGAAAGGACCCTTCTAATTCTAGCTTAGTGAATCTTATCTTGGTTGTTTACAGGCGCGTGGGTGACCTGGGCAGCTGCATCACTGAAAAGCTTGGCATGGGTGATAACTGTCCTTTAAAGCTCTGTCCTTGGAATTTGCCGGCAGCTCCTCTGAAGATCCTTTCTGCCTCCTCAGACTATTCACTGCTCATGTGCTCTCTGGAGGAGGCTGTGGCTCTTGCTACTTTATTGTGAGTTCATACAACTTTCTTGTTAGTCTTTCCCTTTCCTGTCCTGGGGAATGTTCAGCCAGAGGAAATAGCTATACAGTGTAGTCCAGGTCCTGGTCTCCCTTAACTCAGGCACTCATTAGGACAGATTTTGGCTGACAGACCCATAGGAACTTATTTTCATATTAGGTGCATGGAAGGTCAGTCAACAGGGGACTGTGAGATCTTAGGAGCTCCCAAACTAAGCTCAAACAGCTAACTGGCTCAGGAAATTCACAAATACCCTCTGTGCACCACTAGTAATTAATTCCCCTGTGGCTAGTTATTTATTTATTTATTTTTGGAGGATTTTGGGAGTAAATCTGAAATTATCTAGGAAATTTTTTATTAGTATGAGGAAACATAACTGTTGAATTAAAAAGCATTGAATTGTGCTCAATGTGGTGATATAGGCCTGAAATTCTAGCTCCTAAGGGGCTGAGGTAAGAGGATCATTATTTTAGGGCATGCCAAGGCTATATAGAGTGAGTTCAAGACAAACAAAGGTAATTTATGCAAGATCCTGATTCAAATAAAAATTAAAGATGTCTGAGAATGTGACTCAGTAATGGAGTACTTGCCTAGCATCCGGAGGGCCTGGGTTCAGTTTCTAGTACCAAAAAGAAAAAAGGCAAAATGGCATTGCATTGGAAGCAAGAAAGATTGCCTAACAGTATGGAATTGGCTTGTAGATTGTGGAGAGTGGGCTCACATCTTCAGTGAGGGAGCTGGAGGCCCAGGGTATCCAGCAGTGCCATACCAGTCTGGGGGCTCAATGCTGCTGTCTCACATCTTGTAGATTGGTGGGACTAAAACTCCTCCTGTTTTATTATGATCCTTGGTTGATTGGTGAGGCCCACCACATGAGAGAAGACTTCAGAGCTTTGCTTAGTATAGTGATTTGAGCGTTAATCTCATCCAGAGAGGCAGACACACCCAGAATGATGTTTGACCAACTCTCAAGTTGGCACGCAGAGTTAATCATCATGGTCTCCAAACTGCCAATGTGCTTGTCAGAGCAAACAGCTCTCTAGCTTCTGTGCTACATGGCTCCAAATCTCAGAGGCTTACACAATAAAGTTTATTTCTCAAACATCATGGTGGATTTGGGTTATGTGCACACAGCTGCCTTCACATACCGTTGAGAAATCTTGACCTCTTCCTTCTTGTGGTGCCTCTAGGAAATTCTGGGAGTCCTTTGCTGGATTTCCTGCATTTAGCCAGCTGATAAATGAAGATGAGGAGCATGTGAAGATAATATGGGACCTTTGTCAAGACTGGGTGATGACTGGGTAATGTATGCTCACATTCCTTGATTGGGCCACAACATAACATTCTGATCCCACTGAAATGGAGGCAACAAAGTGTACCCTCCCCTGTGCTGAGAAAGAGAAAATCTAACCTGTGAACATGCAGTCAGACTCTTCTAGAGTCCTAACTAGCTTTTATGTGCAGGCTCATCCCTTCTGGTAAGTTTCCCTTTTTTGTAAACGGAGGAAGATGGACCAGTTGCTCTCAAGGGGACTTTCCAGCTCTGACCGTTTAGTTCTGTGATTCTATCAAAACTCTGACTGGGCCCTGGAAACACCCAGAACAGAGATTGGCTTTTCCCAGCCTCAGACAAGGAACATTGAACAGAGGCTGTCTCAGCTCCAAGGATTCTTTTTAGACCATGTGTGTAGGCTCTGGCTGGTTCTGCCCTTCCTGACGTCCCCTAGATTAAGCTGACAGCTTGACCCAGGGTGCAGTCTTACCTGAGGTCATAGGGTCCTCACCTTTCTGGTCATGTGTGAGTGCAGAATAATGTGACCACGAAACTTCCTCTATTTCCTTTCCTTCTCCTTTTCATGCTGTGAAAAGTGACGATCCTTTGGGGTCTTTCCTAAGAAGCTTTTTAGAGAGGAGTGAGTGTGGTATACATCTGGGTCCCAGACAGACCCAGGGAGAACATCACGATAGGCTGTTTGTGACACAGTGATTGTGTTTACAAGTTACCTTTATTTCCTGATAGTTTCTTTTATTTACTTTTCAAAATTACTTGACTTGCAACTTAAGGTCATGTCTGTCTTATCTATTATTATGTATCTAGGGTCTTTATCAATGCAGGGTAGACAGTAAATACTTTGCATGACTAAATATTACTAGGGCTGGGGTGTATCTTAGTGGTGCAACTTATGTTTAGTGTGTATAAGATCCTAGTTTCAGTCCCCAGCACCTCCAAAAATTACCTTAAAAATTTAAAGTTCAGAGAAATTGGATTTCTGGGTGGTTATGTTAGAAGTATATACATACATTTACTCATGTATTAGTGTGTGTGTAGACACGTAACTACATATATGCACAAATATGCGTGCGGGTCCATGTGCAAAGTCAGAGACTGGTGCTGAGTGTTTTCCTCCATCACTCCCACCTCCTTTTACGAGATAAAGTCTCTCACTGAGCCGGGAGTTCATCATTGGATAGGCTGGCTGACTACTGAGCCAGGATCCCTCTCCCTGGCCCTACACTGACAGGTGTTATGCATGCCCACTGCATGCCAGTTCTCACCTGGGTGCTGGTGTTCCAAACATCCTAAACACTTCTGAGACATATTCCCAGACCCACTAATGCTTTTACTATAATCTAAGCATGCCCTACTTCCAAATACAGGCATTTTGGAAGAATGAACAAGATGCCAAGAACAGGGATACTTCATGGTCTAGTCTTAACTTAGGGTCTCAGAAAGGTTAAAACTAAGAGTTTGTCTGCAGTTCCCTCACATCAGAACGACTCTGTTGTGAGATATAGTTGTGTGTGCACCACAGGGCCATCTTAGGAATGAGCCAGAGGCACTTGAACAGACAATAGCTAATTTCAGGATTGAGCAGGCAGAGTGTGGCAGCCTGTTTTGTTTTTTGCTGTTGTCCTTTGGGTCTCATGTACCCCAATCAGTTCTCTTGCCTCCACCCCAAATTCTGGGATTACAGTGATATGCTACGATGCCCACCATTGACTTCACGTTATCAAATAAAAAAGATGCGAATGTCCTGATGCTCACTGTCCTCCAGACAAGTGGTGTGATAGATCTCCCCTTAGCTGGTGCTTTCAGTTTCACTGATGACTGTTGTCTCACTGAAACATCTGGTTTCCTTTATTCACCATCCCACTTTAAAAGTTAAACACAATTTAGAAGCGGAATCTGCTAAAAAAAAAAAAAAAAAAAAAAAAATGACCACATCACATGAAGTGTCTGATTGGTGCAAGCCAAATAAAGGCTCCTGCTGTAACACAGCATTTGAGAGGCTGAGGAGGATGGTCATGAATTTCAGGAGACCTTGAGCTACAGAGTAAGATCACCCTCCCCCGCAAAAGAAAGAAAGAAAGAAAAGAAAAGAAAAGAAGAGAAAAGGAAAGAAAAATACAGGCAGATAGGAAGAGAAGGGAGTTCTGGTATAGGGTTAGCTTTTTATGAATGGTCCACCATTATAAACTTTGTTATTGATGTCTTTTTAAATTTTGAGACAGGCTTTCATGTATCTTAGGCTGGCCTTAAACTCATATGTAACAGAGATGACCTTGAAGTTGTGAGCCTCTGGACTTAACCTCCTGAGACCTGGGACTATAGGTATATGCTCTATATCCAGTTTATATCTCCTAATATCCTAATACTACCACTTATTAAAAGTTATGTCAAAAAGTAACATAGCACAGATTTGTCCCTGGGGGTTTATCCTTACTCAAATTATTGACCCCATTCTTTAGGGTTATCTCATGTCATTGATATTATTATGTTAATTGATATTTTTCAATTAGATTGTGATAAATTTTAACACTAATCAGCTTAGCAATACACAGCACACATTTCATTAAGTCTACTCTAGTATATTCTTCCTGTTAAACAATTCACAAAGATTATTTAATAAAGCAGCTGCTCATTGCTGATGGAGCCCAGAACCATCCTGTTTTATCACCCAAAGTACTCTGACTTGTGTGGTGGACACCAGACAAAGAACAGGATTCTCTGTGTCCTTGAAGAAATACAACTGCTCGAGACACCTGGTCCAGCAATGTTCTGCTATCCAGAG
Organism: Sigmodon hispidus; assembly: GCA_004025045.1. Taxonomy (NCBI): domain Eukaryota; kingdom Metazoa; phylum Chordata; class Mammalia; order Rodentia; family Cricetidae; genus Sigmodon; species Sigmodon hispidus. The sequence goes on along the minus strand of PVIH01006473.1, from coordinate 56,563 downwards.
ACAAAGCTCTACTTTCTTTGTTCACTGAGATCTTATTTTTCTCTCTGTTTGTGTGATATGCATGTGTGGTTGATATGCCCATGAGTGTGCATGCATGTCCACCTTATATATTGGAACAGAGACTCTCACTTGAACTGAAAGCCAGTGGATTCAGCAAGTCTAGGTATCCGCCAGCTTGTCCCTGAGATCCCCTGTCCCTCCCTCCTGAGATCTTGGATGACAAATGAATCACCACATCTGTCTAGACTTCACATGGGTTCTGAGGATTCAAATTCTGGTCTTCATACCTACTGACACATCTCCTCAGCCCCTCAATCAGAAAATCAAGTATGTCTTCTTACTGACACTGGGGATGGGATTCTACATCCCCCATGACAGCAGAAGGTGCTCTTTCAGATAGCGACTTCTACCTTTTTGTGGAATTTCTTTCCTTAATATCAGTTTCTAGATTTGCTTAGGCAATTTTTTCTGAGACAAGGTGTCCAGTAGCTCAGTCTGGCTTTGGCTTCTCCAGTCTAGCTGAGTGACTTTGAATCACTGCCCCTCCTGTCTCTATCTCTGAGTACTGGGGTTCCAGGTGTGTGTCACCATGCCTGCAAGATAATTTTATTCCATAGCACTTGCCATGTACGAAGACATATGTGTCATGAGATTATAGGCTATGAGTATGCCAATAACGTTGAGCAACCTGCCAGTGTGAGTTTAAGAAATAAAGTTTTACTGAGACCAAAGAGCTGGCGTAACAGTGAAGAGTGCTTCCTGCTCCCTCCTCCCAGAGCATCTGACTTCTCCCACAGCCCCTGTCAGTCAGATCATTATTGCCTGTAACTCCAGCTTCTGGGGATCCGGTGCCTTTTGCCTCCACAAGCACCGGAGCTCATGTGCACTAACCCGCACACAGACATATGACTGGCCTGGCCTTGAAGTCGCCTGTTTATTTTTCTTTGTATTATTATTATTATTACTACTACTACTACTACTACTGCTTATTTTGCTAAGTGTAGAAAGACCTGAAATGTTTTGTAACAACAAAATAATCAGTTTTGTTTCTTACCATTTCCACGAAGCCCCTGTCCTTCTCAAGCTCTTGCTTTTTTTGTACAACTGAACTATCAGTCCATTGTGACTTCTTTATTTAGAGATTATTGTGGTTTCAGTTTTCATTGTGTCCTTGTGGGTTTTTCTGTTGTGGTTGCCTTAAAAATGCCTCTTTTATTATTTGTCTACATAATCACTTCCTAAGAACCCTGTCTTCAGTGGAGTTAGGTTTGACTGTTGATTCCTGTTGACCTCGGGATGCTCTGACACTTTTGTTCTTCATCAAGTATAGAAAAAAATAGTTTGGAGTGTATGAAGGAAGAGAACATATACCTTTTAAACACCTGTTCTGTGAAACTTGAGTTGCTAGTGTTTTTCCCAGTTCAGTATTTATGTTTGGTAACTTGTCATTCTGTTTGCATTGTAGAGGGGACATTGAACCGCAGAGAGGTGCTAAGTGGTAGAACTCTTCCCATTGTCAAGCAGACTTATTTAGATGCCCCCCTCCCTGCGTCCCCACCCTGAGTCAGTTAGAAAGAGTAATTCACCTCACAGTGATGGTAATTCCTATTCACAGGGGCCTTGTGGGACTTAGGAAAACATTCCATTTCAGAGGACAGATAACTATGGTCACCCACCGTGTTATTTGCTGTTTTTAGAATGCACCGTGTGTATATGATAGTGTGTGTGCAGATAGATGCATGTGTGTGCATGTGGAAGCCAGAGGACAATGTATGGTGTCATCTTCAGAGATGCTGCCCACCTTCTTCAAGGCAGGGTCTCTCACTGACCCTAAGTGAGAACCAGGGGTGCCCTTTCTCTGCCTCTGAGCATGGAGATTACAAAAGTTCATCATTGTACATCACATTTTTACTTAAGTTCTGTAGATTGAACTTGGTTCTTATGCCTGCAAGGACCCTGATCCACTGAGTCACCTCTCCAGCCCCATTTGTGTTATTCTTGGACCATTAGGTGAGTGGACACTTGGTTCTCTGTGTCATTGTCATGGAGACCATCAAAACTCCTCAACTGTAATTCATGCCTGATCCCAACCTCCAGGCCAGCTCTGTTCACAAGCATTTCTGAATCTCCTCACACACTCTCACTTGGATATTTGCCTCTCTCCTACTCCTTCAAAGATTCCAAAATAATGACAATGACATGACCATGGAGACAAGATTCCCAGCAACAAACTCAGTAACAATGTTACAACACAATATCTTAAAGAGAGCTAGAACGTTCTATCAATAACTACAGGTTAACATATCAGAAAGTTGTAAGCTATGGCCAGCAAGAAAATTACTTGCTTTTAATTAATTAATTTATTATCTATTTTTTTCCTCCCTCTCTCTGTGTGTATGTGTGGGAGCATATGTCCATATAGTCAGTCAGTCTCTTTGACTCTCTGTCTCTCTGTCTCTTTCTCTCTCTCTCTGGGTGTAGGTGGTGGGCATATGCACAGGTACCACAATGCAGATATGGAGGCCAGAGGGTAGTTTGTAGAAATCAGGTCTTTCCTTCCATTATGTAGAATCCTGAAGATAAAGCAAAGGCTATCAGGATTGGCAGAAAGTATCTTTACCCACTGAACTGCTTACCTTAGTTGTGTTTTAAATAAATAAACCCAGAGTTTCACTGTATAGCCTAGGCTTGACTTGGTACTCATAGCAATCCTCCTGCCTCAGCCTCTTGAATACTGAGGTGGCAGGCATGAATCAACACCTTGCACAAAGAAATAACTTAAGCTAATGTCGAGGCTCAAGGCTTGGGAGTAACAGTGAGCAAGCCCTGTATCAGGTGCGGCATTCCCAGCAGCATTTCTGATTGTTTGACTGGTCAAAGGATGTAAATCTCCAAAGATGATGATTTTTCTGTGACTTTTCTCTTCCCTCTTCTGCTGGGTTGAGTTCTCTTGAAGTCTGCTGATTGGTCCCGGCAATGAAAAAGTGTGTGTGCACACCTGGTAGTGGTGGGAGAGCAGTTTGGAGACTTCCACTAAGTTGATAAATGCCTTCCCCTGCAATATCCTCCCCCACAACGGTTTTCTAGATTCCAATTCCAATCATTGCCTTCTTTCCAAATTCTCCAGCCACACGTTCAGGAAGCGCAAGCAGCTAGAAACCACAGGGAACTGTTGGGCTCAACCTGTAGAAAACTGGATGGAGGACGGACCAACTCCGGAGTGAAGAAAGCGAACTCATGTTGTGTAAATTGTACCCGGCACTGTCTCAGGAAGTACCATAGTTTCCTGATTGCAAACGCAGATAATAAAAGTGTAAGGCTGTAGCAGCTAAGGATGAAAGCCACCAACCCACCAAAATGTAGAAAATGACATCTTTAAGCCACAGGTGCAAGAAAGCCATTGTAATGGTGAAGAGGCTTCAGACAAGGAATCATAAAAAGACCTCTGGGAGCTTTGGAAATGATTTGACTGCTGATGTCACATGATTGCTGGGTTTCCAGAGAGTCACGTCTACCACTTGCCATTTCTTTCCCTGTTTTCCAAGAAAAATTATTAAGAAGACCTTTAAAAAATAGATTTATTTACAGTTTGGTAAAACTGGAGAGAAAGAACTTTGTTTCTCTCCTCAGTGTCTGTGTTGAGGATTTATCAAAAACTTTGAGACACAGGCCAAAAAAGATTGCAGATTTAGCTTTGACAGATCAGCTGGTCGTGATCTAGGGGCAGAGTGAATCAGCCCTGGGTTGCCTATATTCTCAGCATGCTGCCTGGTGCTGTTGCCTTGTTCAGACACACAAACATGCATGCATACATATGTATTATACACACACATAGGTACTGAACATTGGGAATATGACAAATGTGACTGAGGAACTGGCTTTAAAATTTTAAAATAAAAATTCATCACTTAAAATTTAAAGTTATTTATTTTTGAGGAATGGTATTGTTTGTGTATCTGGCTAGATGTTGTGTGACAAACTTTTCCTGGGGAAATGTGACAGGTGTGTCTACTCATGCCCGCTAAGAAACCCATGACAGACCAAAGGATGGATCCCACCAGAGGCCAGCCAATGACGTTTATTGGGGTTACTTAAAGGAATATAGATGAGGGCTTATTTCCAGGAGCAGAAATGACTGGAAGGCAGCTGCATCACCAAAGCCCACCCCTTCATGAGTGACAGCTCCCAAGGCACACTGCACAGCCCGCAGGAAGCTCTACAGTTTGGAGAGTGTCCTCTCCAGGTGCCTCAGTTGGTCTAAACCTCTTTTAGGAGCTGGGCTGGCTTCTGTTTCTTTGAGCTATGTGCTTTGTTCTCAGAATCCTCTTTGCAGCTTGACTGGTCTGAGAGGGATTCTAGCTTTGGTCAGTTTCAGGGACTTCCTGAAGCTAGGCACTTTTGAGTAAGACCTAGGTGTGACTTTAAAGTTTTGAGGACCCTGTAGGAGGAGTGGTCAGCCACCTTTGAGGACCTGTTGCTGCCTGTCCTTCCTGTTCATTCCTGTGTTCTGTAAAGTTCAATTTTATATCAGTGTTTATATAACCCCTTAATAAATATTAATCAATCCTTTTATATAATCAATCGCCAGTAAATAATTCTTACAATGTATGTGAGTTGTTTAGTTTCTGCCCGATGTAATATTTCATTCTTGGAGGAAACTGTGCACACACACCCAGTTTCCCACTGTATAGTCTGGCAGACTCTGTTAATATATTTTTTATATCCTCCAAGAATGCTCCTGTCTCTGCCTCTCATCTTGCTATGGAACTGGAGTGACAGCAAACTCCCAGCTCCCTGTGGGTCTGGGAAGTCAAACTAAGTTTCTCACACTTGCACTACAAGCCATTTATTCAGTGAGCCAAGTCCCCAACCTAGTCTTCTTTCATCCTCTTCCTTTTATTTTACTCATATGTTTAAAGTGGAATGTTTTGGTGAGATCCAGAAAAATGGCTCAGTGAGTAAAGGTGATTGCAGCCAAGTCTGAGTTCAATCCCCAGCTCCAAGTGATGGAAGGAAAGGGCTGACATTCATAAATTTACATGTATGTGCCACAGAGACAGACAGACAGACACACACACACACACACACACACACACACACACAGAGACACAAGGGGGGTTGTTTCTCAAACAGTGAGGACAGACTCTCCAGGTTGCTCTCCCACCCCCCCACCCCCACAAGAATAATTTAATGGTAGCACCACCTACAGTTAAGTTCGAGTATATCAATATCTGAAAGATAGTTTGCAGAGCCAAGTTTTGCCAGGGATAAAGAAGGTCATTTTATGAAGATGACAGGGCATGGTCCTAGAGAGAGGGCCCAGTGGTTAAGAGCATGTAGTTTTCTTCCAGAAGGACCTGAGATCAGTTCCCAGCACTTATGATAGGAAGCTCACAACAGCCTGTAACTTCAGCTCCAGGTGAACCACCACCTCTTTGTAGATACCCTCCATGTGTCACACACACATACCAACAAAAAATAAAAATAAATTTTAAAAAAGGGATATAGAGAACAACTCCTCAAGAAAATCTCACAATCTCCAGTATGTTTCAATCAATTTGTTGAAGTATGGCTGTTATGAAAAAGCTATATATATACTTAAAGTATACAATGTATGAGTTCAGAGATAAGTATTCACCCTTGAGAACATCACCTTCACAAGTCCCTCCCTCCTTTCTTTCCTTCCTTCCCCTTTAGGGACTATGCAAAAAGACTCTTGACTTAGGTTGACTGAACCATCAACACATCTTTAATGCAGTTTGGTGCTGGTCATGGTGGTACAATATGGTAGGCAAGATCTCTAGGACATACTCATGCTGCATAAGCTAAACCTTGCACCCCATGACCAAGGCTTCCCCACTTCTTGCTCCTCTCTGATTTGGGAACTCAGCTCCATGTTGTTTTAGTCTGGTCACATATTGAAGGCTGGTCCCAGTCTGTATGGTAGGAATGGGAGAGGTGGGACTTTTTTGTTTTTTTTTTTTAATTTATTTTAAAGGGTTTTGTTTGTTTGTTTGTTTGTTTCCCATGTAGAAGGAAGTGAAGTCAAGGCATCATGGCTGTGTCCTTGAAGGGAATTTTTGGAACCCTGATCTTTGTCTGCCTCTCTTTGCTTTTTGGCATCTGTGAACTGAGCAGGGCTCCTCTGTCCTATGTTCTCACCATAAGCCCAAAGCAACAAGGACAAATGACTTTGTATAAAAACCTTTAAAACTTTGATCCAAAACAAGTTCTTCTTCTTGTTTCTGGGTTCATTCTCCAATTGTTCTCACGATTGTCTTCACTTTATAGCCCGATCTGGTCTTGCCGCAAACCCAGGATTCTTTTGCTGCATTAGCCTGTGAGCCTCTCAGATGCTGGGATTACAGGCAGCGCCATATTTCTGCCTAAGTTTTCCTCTTTTTAATTGATGATTGTTGAAGTGATGGAAATCGTATATAATAGCATCTGTCCTTATTTATATCTTGCTTTTTATTGTCTTCCCAATTTATTCACTTTGTTGCAAATGCTACTATTTTCTTCTTTTTGAAAGGTTAAACACTGTTCTGGTGTGTGTGTGTGTGTGTGTGTGTGTGTGTGTGTGTGTGTGTGTGTGTGCACGTGCGCGCACCACTTTTCTTCTTTTGGTCATTCCTCAGCACTTTCTGTTCTGACTCTTGGGAATATTGCTGCAATGAATTTGGGTTGCAAAAATCTTTTTGCGATTCTAATTTCAATCCCTTTGTGTTGTGGGATTCACACAATATCTTTGTGTATGCTCTGAATACCATTTGACAATAAAGGAATTGTTTTGGCTTATGGCAGAGCAACTTAGAAACAGGTGAGACTTATTCCCTACAGAGGAACACCTAACCCAGCCTTAATACTGAGATGAGGGACTCAGATCTACCTCAAATGGATATGCCAGACTGGACTGACCCACCTTGGGACTCCTTGCCCTCCTTGGGAAATGGATGGGGGGATGGGAGTGGGGGGCTGAGGGAGGACTGGGAGGAACTGGGAGGAACTGGGAGGAAGGAAGGGAGGGCAAGCAGTGACATACATGGGGAAAAAACCTTTAAAATAAATAAAAAGATAGATACAAGGGAAGGAAGGCAGAGTCAGGAGAGATGCATCCAGCTGCCCAAGAAGCAAGATGTAATGGAGTACAGGTAAGCCATGAGCCATGTGGCAAGACAGATTAATAGAAATGGGTTGAGTTAAGATTTGAGAACTAGGGGCTGGAGAGATGGCTCAGCGGTTAAGAGCACCTCTGCTTTTCCAGAGGACCCGGGTTCATTTCCCAGCACCCACATGGCAGCTAACAACTGTCTGTAGTTCCAGTTCCAGGCAAACACCAAGGCAAATAAATAAATAAATAAAGTTTTTAAAAAAAAAAAAAAAAAAGATTTGAGAACTAGCTAACAGTAAGCCTGAGCCATTGAAAGCATATAATTAATCTGAGTCATTATTTGGGGCTAAGTGGTAGCGGGGAACCTCGGAGTTGGCCAGGCTACCAGCAAGAGAGATTCATTTGACTATGGGCCTAGGCCAGGCCGGAAATTTCATATAACACCTTTGGAAATAGTTCTAGAAGTGAGGTTTCTGGGTACATGGTAGCTCTGTTTCTTACTTTGTGAGGAACCTCCATGCTGCTTCCCACTTTGGCTGCACTGCAACCAGCAACATGCAGCAGGTCCTTTTCTGCACATCCTTGGCAACATTTATCTTTTGTTTATTGATAATCACTACATTCTCTGTGGTGAGGTGCTAGTGTTGTGGTTTTGATTTGCATTTCCTTCATGACTAATGATGGACATCTTTTTATAGTCTACTTCAAATAGAATAATAATTTTCTATGGTTCAGAATATTACCTATCTAGGCAAATAGTTCTCTTTATCTTTTAAAAGAGTGCATATTCATCACTCCACTGCCATTTCTTCTTCTTCCTTCTCTCTCTCTCTCTCTCTCTCTCTCTCTCTCTCTCTCTCTCTCTCTCTCGTGTGTGTATTGAGGATCAACTTCAGGGCTTCGTACAGGTTAAACAAATGCTCAACCTCTGAGTTACAACACCCTTCTGTACATATTTAACAACAATATGTGTTTTACTACTGTTGGATGGAATGTTTCATATTTATTAATTAGATAAAGATTGTTGGTGGTCTTATGCCTGCTTGTTTTATCATATATTGAGAAAGTGGTATTGAATTGTATGACTTCTGTATTACTCTTTGCAGTTTTGTGAGTTTTTACATCACACATAGTGAAGCTGCATGAAGGTCCATCAAAGCACATTCTAGATGGCAAAGCAGGAATGGGGAAAGAACAGTATTTCTCAAGTGCAGGAAACCAGTGAATCTCAAGCAGGAGATGTGTGTGTATAAAATTCTCACCTAGACATATCATACTGAAACTGCAGAATACTCACACTTATATGAAAGAAAACTTTCAAAGCAACCAGATATCCAGCCATAAAGGCTACCACATAATACCAATGACCTTATTCTGCAGACAATGTGAAAGGAAGCCTTCCCAGCATCCCAGTGGTGGAGATTCATAGACCTGGAGCTTCTCTACCTCTTGCTTGAGTTTCAGGAAGGCTGACGCCAATCCCAGAGCCTACACTGTCAGTTAAGAAGGAGGCATCAGTCTCAGTGTAAGGTAGTCTTGCACAGGATGTGTGTTGAAAAGGCAAGGCAAGAGCTAAAAGATGTTACTTATTTATTTATTTTAAATGGCAAGTGACTGAGGAGCTGGAAATCCATTACGGTAACTCTAATTTCATGTTACAGGGCTTTTGTTAGCACAGAGAAACAAGTGTTGGAAGAAGATAAATGGGTCAGCCAGATGTTTCAGCATGTAACATGCTTGCTCCTCACCCTGAGGTCCTGAGTTCGATTCTCAGAAACCACAAGATGGGAGGAGAAAAGTAACTCCTGAAAATGTCTTTTTGTGGTGGTGCACACTTTTAATTTCAGCACTCAGGAGACAATGGTAGGCGAATCTCTGTGAATTCAAGGCCAGCCTGGTCTGTAAAGTGATTTCCAGGACATCCAGGATGGTTAGCCAGAGAAAGCCTGCCTCAAAACACAAATAAACAAACAAATAAAACATTATCCCCCGAAATACACACATACACAATAACTAACTAAATAAATGTAAAAGAACAAAATAACAACAGGAACCCAATAAATTAATCAGGAGCTGAGATATTTTTGCAGAGTTCATGGTTATTTGATGCACACAAAAACCTGGGTTTTATCCCTAACACTAAAGAATAAAAATGTCAGCAACTTTCACAGTAATCTTTCAATAGGAGAGGGCTAGGTGCAGGTCACAGTTTTATGAAGAACATTAACTAGGGCTGGGACATTCTCTCTAGTGGAGCTCAGCTGCTCACTTCGCCTCCTTTGAGTCTGTTTCTGGCAGAGTGGCACCATCCCTTCAGGCCACACCCTTGATATATCTTTTATTTATTTACTTTTCTACAGGGAGGAGTTATTTGGTTTTGCTCATGCCTTATATTTTCTTTTTCTTCAAGAAAGTCATCAAAGGATGCATTTCCCTTTTGGGTTCTTTGTTAAAAGCTTATGGAGTTGCGCTTGTTTTTAGTCTTCTTCCCCGACAAGCAGCTTATCTCAACTTCACAGACCTACAAAACAGTCCGGACCGCTGCCCTCACCTGCACATTCTCCTCTATAAAGAGAGCTAGTGAGTCCTGCTAGCCAGTGCGCTGGCAGAACAGCCCAAAGGCAGGCTTGCAGAGGTGACCTGGCCAGCGCTCCCACCTGTCTTTCTCAAACTTGTAACTATGCAAGTATCCTTTCTTTTGCAAAGAAAGACAAAACCACCTTCTCGTGAATTTCCCCACGGATAATTGTTTTGAGAGCATTTCTAAGAGCCTTTTAAGGAAGATGTATATTTCCACATCTCTGATTTATGTAAAATAATCCACCCTAAACCAAAACAGACCCTTTCCCTCTGCGGGTCTGGTCTGTTTCCCAGCTGTTGGCATTCTCTGGGATCATTCGCAGCACCGGCTGCTTCACCGGAGCTGGCGCAAAGTCAACAGCTCCTCCAGGAAGGCGCCCCACCCGCCATTTGATTTTCCTAAATCACTCCTTTGGCTAATATTTCAGGGACAGACACGCGACGCATCTGGCTTCGGCTAAATATTTTCAGTCACTCGGATCCCAAGGTAAATATTTGCTAGGTCGATGGGAGTAACGTAGGCAAGCGTGAAGCGGGACCTGGCACCAGCTTTCAATCAAAATGTAGGCGCAGCTGCCCTGGGGCCCCGCCCCGTTCCCGTGAGCCCCCGCGCGAGCCCCGCCCCCGGCCTCGTGTCTGCAGCGCGTGGCCTGAAGCCCGCTCCCGCGAGGCTGGTCCCGAGGCAGGGCGGGGTGCAGCCCCGTTGCTCCCTCCTTTGTAAGGCTCGTGTTTTAATTTTGTTTTTAGTAGAGACTGTCTTTGCTCTCCCCCAACCTCTGCTAAGCAGGGTGGTAGGCGTGGTCAAGTGGTGGAATTGCGCCCCCAGGAAGAATGGTAGGGAAGCTTCCAGAGAGACTGGGACGAGTTTGGTTTGAGGGTCCAGGAAGGGAGATGCTCCTGAGACCCGAGTGTTTGCTTCATTACCGTATGCGGAGGCTTTCCTGGGCAAGGCTTCCACTGCGGCAGGCTTTCCCTACAGACTTAGAGCTTCCACTTTATGCCAGCCTTTCCCTACAGATTTAGGCACATTTTATGAAGAATAGTAAAAGGGTATTGGGACCTAGGAGAGAGCAGATTAGGTTGAGAATATGTTAGACATAAATTTCTTTAATCTCTGGTAGAGTAGCCAGGCTTTCAGGAGTAGTAAGGGAAAGAATCCCTCTGGATACTCCTGCTGTCTAGATGGGTAGGTTCATGGAAGGAAAGCTGGTAATCTAGGTTTGGCACGTCCAAGACCTACAGTTCTTCGGACGTATAATTTAAGTGAATATTTAAATGTTTTAGTATTTTAAACAATCAGCTCTGTACTAATAGGCTTGTGCTTTGTAGCTTTAATTTTTTTCACCCCTCCCCCCACTGGATTGGAGGGCAGGTCTAGTGTGAGGTGAGTGATGTGGGACTGTACAAGTGCAGGGCTAGACTCCATCCTTATTGTAAATGTTACTCTTTTGTTTACCGTGGAGCCCATAAAACATTTAACAATGTACTTATTACACTCAGCTAGGGAGGGATATTCTTTAAAAGTGTAAGCAAAAGTAAATAAATAAAACTTGTACAAGTTCCTCTGGAATTAGAAATAAGGTTGAATCCAGACTCGAGGCTCCGCCTTTAACCTAAAATGAGTGGATGGATCTAGCAAGGCCACATACAGTAGTGAATACATCTCCTGGCAACAGGCTCAGGTCCTGCTCCTCAGTGGCAGACGGGCCCTTCCTTGGAGTCCCTCTTAATCCCTTCTTTTACTGACTTCTTAATTCCTCAAAGCAGCTGCAGGAACCCTTGACCATGCTCCCTGTGATTGACAGAACTAATGGCAGGTGGTTTGTACTGGTGACCAGTTCCCATTCCCACCACTCTCTGGGGCTCTGCCATCCTCACCTCATTTCCCCCGGGCCTTCATCTCCAGATTCTCCCACATCCTTCTCGTTCCATTGTTTCCTTCTCCCTTCTGTAAACAAGCTCAACTCTTCCTCAACCTGTAGAAGCTCCAACCATATTTCCTCAAAGCTAATAATTTTCTTCTTTCCTCGTTAAGGTTTTTCATTATGAAAGTAATATACATTTATAGTAGAAAACTTGAGGGAGCCTGGGAAGATGGCTCAGTTAGGAAAGGGGTTGCTGTATAGGCCTAGAGACCGGTGTTCAGATCACCAGTACCCATATTAAAACAAAGGTGTTGTTTTAATATGTACATATTAATTAGTACCATATTAAAACCAGGTGTTGTTTTAATATGTACAGGTCTGTAACACCGGTACTGGGGCCAGAGACATCTTAGGGAGCTTAGTGTCTAGCCAGCTCAGGTGAAATATTAAACTCCAATAGTGAGAGACCCTGTCTAAAAAAATGGGTGGAGGAGCAATTGGGGAAGACAAACCAATGTCAGGGTTTCTCAGCACATACTATTATAGGTGAGTATATCCATGTATATATTAATGAATACAACACATACGTACATCGGAGAGAATCAGTAAACATGTTTTATAGCTAGAATTATACTTAGAGAATTAGCTAATATCAACAACCGTTGTTGCATGGCTTTCTATAAACTGTGGGATGGCTACAGGCATGGTAGAGAGCTACTTGGACTTTATTGTCCGCTGTGTGTGAAGGCCAGGGGAAAACTTCAGGTGCCATTTCTTAGGGGTCTTCCATTCTAGTTTTTGAGACAGGGTCTCACTAAGACTTGGGGCTCACTGGTTAGGGCGAGGCTGGCTGGTTAGTGATCCCCCATATCCACTTGTTTCTGTGTTCTAAACACTGGGCTTACAGGTGTGCACCTGTACAGTAACTGTTTATGTGGATTCTGGAGATGAAGTGAACCATCTCTAAACTCACTGTTTGTACTGTGTCTCATCAAAATGCTGCCTCATGAAGGAGGCATTTCCTTGGTTCTTTGCATGTCGCTTGAATCAGACCTGAGGGATAGTCATTACACGGATGAGAGATCAGGGCTCCTATTACTGACTGAAGTGCAAATGCCTGTGTTGAGAAGCTATTTCAAGTAGCTTCCTGACAGTTTAGTACGCAGCCATAGGAGACAGGATGTATGGTGGACAGGATAAAGGACCTAAGAGTAGGAAAGGATCTGATGTCGTGAAATGAAGGGAAGGTGTTGGGGATGCCTGATTTGGGGTCAGGTGTGTCGGGTTGCCTCTGTGCTCAGGGTCTGCTTTTTCCCTTAGAGGAGGGGGCTCAGAAGCAACAACGCAGCTCCAGGAACAGGTTGAATCAAACATGTTCAATTTTATTGGGGGGGACCTGAAATACCTTTTTTCCAGACCTTTCCCCCCCCCATCCAGAGGAAAGGGCTTTGATTTGCTGGTATCTTCTACTTCCTTCAGTGGTCTCTTGCTGGTTTAGGATTGTTGTATCTGGACTCTATCCTCCATAAGGACCCAGGCAGACCCCAGGTTGGCTTCTGCTGAAGTACTTAGGAGTACATGTTTCAAGACACTAGTTATTACCTGTTTGCACTGGCTGAGGCTGGGCTGATCTCCAGACCTCTTAGAAGCCCATATAATTCTACAGGAAGGAGCTAGTATTTATGAAGAGTATGTACATTTATCACGTTGCACATTTCCATGCCCATTTTGCAGGTGAGAAAGTTGAGGATTAGGACGTTCAATACCTTGTTCAGTCACATGGTATTGTGACTAGAGCAGGGGTTCAAACATAGTATCATGTGAGTTCACACACTAGGATCTCTTGTGTCCTTTGCACATTGGTGATTAGGCAAGTCTCACCTAGACACTGCCCTGAGGCCCTTCAGGGACACCTAGAAAGGGTCTGTGTCCAGCAGTTTCTCAACAGAGACACCTAATGGCCTTTAGCTTCTTAACATGAAGACAATAAGTGACAAATTGGCACCTAAATCTCCTAACACTGTGAACCTTCCAAGTGCCCTAGAGGGGTACTAAGGACTCACATTTATGCTGGTCTCCTATACTTCTGGAGGAGGCCAACAACAGCCACCTTTGGGGGCCATTCTACCTGGTTTATTCAAATCCCTTACATGACAGTTACCCATCTGTATCCCCTCCTTCTGCCTGCGTCAACCCTGGTTGCTCTGCCACTTTAGGACCTGCCAGTGATGTCTTCAAGCTAGGAGTTTAGGGTGTTTGTACGTGGGTATCTGAGCTTTGGGTACTGCTTGGTAGATGGAAGCACATTGAGCAAGGCCAAATTACGGGGGGGGGGGGGATGGGACGGACAGGACTGGTCCTCAGCATGTAGGTCTTCACTGCTACCTAGGCTTTGTGTTTCATCTTTGAACATGAATGCACACACACACACACACACACACACACACACACACACACACAGGGGGATTAAAAATAAAATAAATCTTGTGTGATCCCTCCTTTCCCACCTCTCCTGCCTTGAGACAGGGTCTCACTGTTTAGCTCTGACTGTCCTGGAACTCACTCTGTAGACAAGGCTGGTCTTGAACTCACAGAGATCCGCCTGCCTCTGCCTCTGCCTCCCAAGTGCTGTGATTAAAAGTGTGTGCCACTGTGTCTAGCTAAAATAAATCTTACAAAAAGAGTCTGGTGCAGTGGCACATACATGGTCTCCACCCAGAGAGTGAATAGGTTCCCTTTTTGCTCTCTCAAAGTTAGATTTTAATATGTTTTAGTTGTCTTATGTCTTAAATTGTAAGATGACCATAGGCCTGGTAGAGAAAATTAGAATTTATTTTCCTCTGTCTGTCTCCTTGGGCCGATTTTTGTTTTCAGGTTCTTTTTTTTTTTTTTTTTTTTTTTTTTTTTTTTTTTTTTTTTTTTTTTTTTTTTTTTTTTTTTTTTTTTTTTTTTTTTTTTTTTTTTTTTTAACTGGGAAACTTGGAGGCAGGTCTGTGGATGGCAGGCCCAGAGCTACAGGGCTGAGTGACCTGCATTGACACCTCTGGACCTGTGAACAAAAGCAAACCTTGTCTCTCTCTGAGTTGTGATTCCGGGTATTTTGTCACAGCTACAGCTGACTACAAGGAGAACTAATGAGACAGATTTGGAGTGGTGACTAAAAACTTGTAATGTATCACCCAGGTACAAGGATCCACACAGATTTCTGGGGACAGATGTGTCGAGAGGACCTGTGCCATGGCCCTAGAACAACTCATGTCATGAGGTAAGACTGTTGCTTTGTGTGCCATAGGAATGGGCCCTTGTGGTCAGAAGCTACACTTATTTCTAGAGAACTACATATGGAACATTTGTAGAAATAAAAATACCCTCCCCCTTACACCTCACAAGCCTGCATTGTTTTTCTCCGAAAGCACCCAAAAGTTCTGGCCCCTAAACATCCACCACCGTTTCTCCATGGCTAGAGTCAGCTCTAGCTACACACCAGTGCCAAGAATTCTGCCCTTCTAACATTCATTTTGATTTAAAATCTTTCATGTTTGAGATGGACTTTTCTTTGTTGACAATGGGCAGGGTTTGGCCTACTCCTTAGGTGTGGTGCTCCTGGCTTGTGGTAGGGAGACGAACAGCCAACATCCACATCCACATTTATACATTTACCAGGAAATGGCTTTATATTGTATTCCAATCAGGATTTACCACAAGAAGAAGTAGCAATTTAAAGCCATTCAGGCATGCTCCGCATCTGGACCTTATAAATGGGTGGGTGCATCATGGTTCTGCACCCTGTCTTGCTTATGGAGAGAGCTGAATCCACCCATTTGATTGCTTCCTACTTTGGCAGTGAGCTCCCTATTTCTTTATGACAGTCAGTGTGATTTGTGTACACAGAGACAGGCAAGTAATAATTTGGGGAAAGGAGTAAGAAAAAGAGGAGCGAGATCCAATATTTCTACACCAAAGCAAAACTAACAATTTTGAAGACCTTAGACTCATTTTGCTTTTGAGGAGCAGAGGGAAATGGAGGATTGTAGAGCAGTAGCAACAAACGAACTCCCTGGTTCCTTTACACCTGTTAGGCCTTACCCCACACAGGGACACCCCAGGCCCTGGGCCACTTCTCTGGCCAGTTGTGGCTGCCATATCAAGTAGACAGAAAGTAGAGCCTTGTTTCAGAGTACTGTGGGTGCTCTGAAGTGTGGATTCCTTACTAAAGTAGGAAGATCACATTAAACCAGATCTTAAAGACCTGAGAGGCTGAGTGCTTAGTCCAAGGCCACAAACCTGTTAGGGATCAACCCATATCTGTCAGGCTCCCAGTCCCAATTCTCCCATTATTTGGTGATAACATTGATATCAAGGAACAGACTCATGTTTTCCCCTTTTTACACAAAATGGCTTCTCTACTCCAGTGATGTCCCTGTGTCCTTACCCTCTGCAGAAGGCTTAGCTGAGCCTAATTCTGTTGCTCTCTGCTATGGGAACAAGCAGGTTGTTAATCTGATAAACAGTTTCCTGCTAATGTGTGTATGTGTGTGTAGTGGGTGGTAACCAAGTGTTGCTGTATTGCCCTGGCAAGTGGCATGTGGGAGACTCCAGGGACTTTGCACATAGAAGCACTCTAGGATGAGGTCAGTCAGCTCTGGGGGGGGGGGGAGAGCCCTGGCTCTGCTTCTTGTTAGCATTGTGACCTTAAATGGTCTGAAGTTTAGCTTATTCTGTATTAAAATGTGGATAAAAACATTTACTCTGAAGGGTGAGTTGTTTTGAATATCAGATGAGATACCTTGGGAAGTGTGTCTACCACCATTATACACAACCAAGTTAAAGGCAATGTTTCAGTGGTGGTGTGGGCACACGTCCAGGAAAGTTATTTTAATATTGTATAGTTTTCAAATTCCATTTCCCAGATTCTTATCATGTTCAATATTTTACCATTTTTTCAGTAAATGCATTGTAAATATGTCACTGTACCTGTTGCTGGGCATAGCACTGTGAGATAGTGTGGTCACTCTTTGGAAGTGGGGCCACATAGCAGAGGAAGTACTTGTATGTCATAGAAGAGCCTTAATGTGTAAGCCAGCCACATCAGTGGGATCTACTAGAGTCTGGCATTTAGGAGTTCATGTTTCCTCTTCATGCCTAACAGCCACTCTTGCTCTGTGTGGTGGAGCATTCCTGGGCATTAGGGAATGGCGGGGCAGGGTAGGGGAGGGGGAAGGTGGAGGAAGAGCAGAATGAGGAAGAGGAGGAACAGCTGTTAGAGCTTTTGGGTGGGTGGTCAATCTGATGATCATGGATATTGATTCCCACACTGAAAATACATATTTCTAAATATCTGTATATCAGTACTGAACTACTTATAATGTTTTTCACAAAAAAATGAGCCCAGAGAGTTTCTCTTATTCTATAAAATATTAAAAAAATACCAATCCTTTGTCCATGCAGAACTTTTAGAAGACAGAATTGAATAGTACACTTTCCAACTCATTTTTTGAGGCCAGATCAAATTTATGTGAATTTACAGTGATACTGCTAATGAGCATGAGAAAAACTCTTAGAAAACTAACAGTGAATGGGCAGCCTTATACAGAGAAGGAAAGCACATTGTGTCCAGCAGGGCTACTCCAGGATGCAAGCTTACATGAAATATTTAAAGAATAGTTTTCAACATGAACAGAAAGGAGAAAAAAAAAGATTGCACGAACATGAATAGCCTTTGGTAAAACTCCACAGTCATCTCTGATTTAAAGAGAGACTCTCTTCTGCGAACTGGGAAAGCAGAACTCTTCTGTTTGGTAAGGCCTCCCTTCCTTTCCCTTTGAGACAAAATCTCACTGTGTTGCTCTGGCTGGCCTGCAGCTCACGGAGAACCCCAGTTGCCTTCTAAATTCTGGGATTAAAGGCGTGCAGCAACTCACCTGCCAGGATAAAAATTTCTAGAAGCTCACTGCTGAGACCAAGTTTAAAAGTGAGAGGCTTTCCTCTGAGAAATTACAGTAATTGAGTTATGTTTCCAAACTCTGAAAGCTCTCAAACAAAAGCAAGAGTCTCTGGGCTTCAGCTAACCCTCTGTGTGTTGAGACTCCTTGTGCAGGAGAGTGGAGATACGGAGGCATGCTCAGTTTATCTCACCCAGACAGGATGGCTGCCATAGTCCCAGGGGGTTTTCATTGAGACTCCTGTTTTGAGCTGCTTCGTTTTCAAGGCTCATTGGGTTTTTATTTTTAAACTTATACACAAGAACCTAACATCTGTACATACTAATAGGGACCATGTGATTGATGTGTAATATTTGAATTAGGTTAAATATAGCTATCTTTTTAAAATAGTTTTCTTGATGATATAAGTGAAAACAGGCTGTCTTTTTTGAGGTATACAGAAGTCAACTTATCCTTAGTTACCACACTTATTTATATCTCATTGTTACACTTCCCCTACCCAGGCTCTCTAGACTCTGGAACTCACTATTATTCCATTTTCAATTGCTGTGAGATCCATTTTTGAATATGTCAGTATGGGTATGAGATCATGTAATACTTGTCTTTCTGTACTTCACCTCAAAAATCACAAGATTGGTTCCCTCTCCTCCCCTCCCCTCCCATCTCCTCTTTTCCTTCTCTTCCTCCCCTCTCTCCATTTATGATTATCTCTGACAGAGCATTATATAACTTAGGCTTTCTTGGAACTTGCTATGTAGTCAGATGACCTTGATCTTCTGATCCTCCCAGTGGCTGGGATTACAGGAGTGTGCCATCACACCTGGTTGATGTGGTCCTGAGCATTATACCCACAGTTTCTTGCATGCTAGGCAGGCAATTCTACCAATGGAGCTACATCCCCAGCTAGGAGTTCATTCTTTAAATAGCTGAACAGTATCATTTTCTTTCACTTTAAATGACTAATACTACATTTTCTTTGTCCATTTCTCAGTTAATGGGCACTTTGGTTATTGAAACCAATGAACTTTTTGTGAATAGTTAATGTGGGAGTGTGGGTGTTTCCTTGACATTCATTTCTTTCCTTTCTATATAGATCCTGTAGTAGGACTTAGATCACACGACTGTTCATTTTTATTTCCTTTTTTTTTTTTTTTTTGGCGAGGGGGGGAAGGAATCTCCATATTGTTGTCTATAATGGCTATTCTATATTTCCAGAGTAATGTTACCATTGTACCTTACCTCCTCCCTTTTATAATATCTATTGTTTTTGGAGTGAGGTATCTCATGTGATTTTTCATGTGCTTGTTGTGGCCATTTGTGTGTCTTTCTTAGAACTGTTGCCCATATTTTAATTGAGAAGAGAGATCACTATCAAGCTTTTAGAGTTCCTCCTATATGTTGGGTATTAACTTGTTGGATTTTTCAGGCATATAGTTTGTAGATAATTCCTCTTGTCATAGACATGTAAGAACTAGGTTCATGGAACTGGCTGACCTTGTGTCAGGTAAAGCTCTCTGGTTTTTAGCTTTCTGCTATTTTCCAATGACAGATTTAGACTTCCACTTTGTCATTGGCAGCAAGACTCTGGACCCAGTAGATGTTATCTAGATGTTGACTGTGGAAAGGGAGTTTATAATTCTGGATAACCATGGCCATGTGACTATAGTGAAATGCTGTGTGTTCATTCCCTGCCCCCACTACCTAAATATAGATACTGTGTTAATAGGCCAATGAGAAGAGGACATGAACTAAGGGTATGTGTGTGTGTGTGTGTGTGTGTGTGTGTGCGCGCGCGCTACTGTTTTTTCCATGTTAAAAATTGATTAAAGCGGGGCTGGAGAGATGGCTCAGAGGTTAAGAGCACCGTCTGCTCTTCCAGAGGACCTGGGTTCAATTCCCAGCACCCACATGGCAGCTAACAACTGTCTGTAGTTCCAGTTCCAGGCAAAAAAATAAATAAAGTTTTTTTTTTTTTTTTTAAAAAAAATTGATTAATGCTATTACAGACATTAGCAGGTGGTTTGCTCTGAAGATCTTACATGCCATGGATTGTGTGGTCGTTTTTTATGTGCTGATTTTTGTTTGCTTTTTTGAGGTAGTTTTTCTGTGTACATTCTGTGAGTTCTGTCTTGAACTCACTTGATAGACCAGGCTGGCCTCAAACTCACAGAGATCAAACTGCTTCTGCCTCCCCAGTGCTGGGATTAAAGGTATGTGCTGATTTAAGACATTTTTATTATTTAGACTAACTAGCTTTGCTTTATGATCTAAGTAGGAAGAGCTCTTCCTGTGGTCCAGTGTATTTTGTTGTTATCTTATTTCCACACAGCCTTGTGAGATTGGCTGACTCAGGTCAGGCAGAAAATACTGGCTTCCACTTACTTTTCTTTTCTTTTTTTTTTTTTTTTGTTTTGTTTATGTCTAGTGCTAGATCAAACCCTGGACTATTCTTTGTTTTTTTTTTCTTCTTTATTTTGTATTTAACAAAAAAAAACGTAACATGAATTTAAAATGAGGAAAAGTTAACAATAACTATGAACAGGATAAGAATCATAAACATGGCATATCAAGGGTGGTAATGCAAATAAGATTGCTACACATATATTTACTATGTGTTCAGCTTTCCCTCTGAAATTTTTTTTCCCATCTCTGTATATCCTCATTCAAGGTCCCTTCCCCCTCCCAACACATCTTGACATTTCTACTTACTTTTCTTATGCAAACTAGAGGTAGGTGACTGTGAACTTGTTTCTGATCCACTCCCTAAGGGAGTGCAGATTTACTTTCCTGAAGTTCTGGAATCATGTAGTATTTGCTGTTTTGGCTGTGACTGCAAAGGTACTAGGAAGCAAACTAAAAACCAGTCCCTGCGTGAATTGGGATTCTCTCCATGGACTGGGATGTGGCTGGTTCAGTGACTCTCCTGCCACTGCTTTAGCGCCCCCCCCCCCCCCCCCGCGGTTAATTGGAAATCAGCTTTCCACAACAAGTATTTTGTAGAAATATTGTTCCTGGAGGAATGACAGGCATGGAGGGTTTTCATAAGTTACTGTTTTGCTAGCTTCATCTCAAAAAAGAGCTTTATTGGAAATGCAATGTTTCACATTTCCTGGGGGAATAAGTCTCTGTCCCCAGGAGTGACCAGGACCACCCTCCACTACTGGCTCTGCTTCCTAGCCTGGAGGGAAGTTTTAGTACTGACCTCAGATTTAGACCTCTGGGCACATTTTTGAGTGAGGTCACTTCTGCCCCTTCACCTGCCCCCAGGCTAGCACAGTGTTCTCAATCTTCCTGACACTGTGACTCTTTAATATAGTTTCTCATGTTGTGGTGAACCCCCCAATCATAAAATTACTTTGTTACCACTTTATAACTCTAATTTTGTTATTGTTATGAATTGTAATTTAAGTATCTGGTATACAGGATGTCTGATATGAGTCCCCCAAAGTGGTTGAGAACTCTTGCATAGTAGTGATGTGGGCTTCTACACACCCATATTCTTCTTTTTTTATTTTTTAAACTAGGGTTTATAACATGAGGCAAGCTAAGAGCCAGGATGGTGTCACTTTCCTTGGGCACTGATGAATCTTCAGAGAAGTGACCCTGTCCCTGATGAGAACAACTGTAGTTGGCCATGATTTGCCCCAAGATGCTAAAAATTGTGGCGATCTACTAAGTAGGTTAGGCAGGGAGCATTGTTCTGTTTAAGGAAGGATCTTGTTAGTTTTGAGTTATTTTCCTTGTTCCTGGGGATTGAACCCAGGGCCTTTACACCCTAGGTAAAAACTCTGTTGAGCTACAGCTGCAGCTTTCATCTGCTATTTATACAACCCAGGCTGCTGTTACACTTATGCTCCCCCTGCCTTGTTTGCTGGAGTCCTGGGATTACAGGCATGTGCCACTACTCTTGGCTTCTAGCAGGGTTTTAAATTTGAGAATATCACAGGCTCCAAGTCCACTTGGCTGAATGACACTGGTTCACCCAGCTGGTACTCAGTAGCTGGCTGCTCAAACCTTGTTACGATTGAGATCTCAGCAGTGGCAACAGATTTAGTGTTTAATGGAATCTCTTAATTCTTTTAGAACTTAGGCTGAGCTGGGGCTCAAGTCAAAATTGTAAGAAAATAGGGAACCTTAGGGAGAGAATGGAGGGAGCAGGATGGGTCTAGGCATAACCAAGAGTTAATTTCTCTACATTGTTTCCTGCAGTCTGGGGATGATGGCATCTTTAGGGGATCCTGAAAAAAACAGAGAGAATTGTCAAGTCTTGGAGAGAGTTAGCTATATGATTTGTTGTCTAGTCTCTGTGTAATGATAAAGTGCAGGGCTTGTCTCAAGTCCTGGCTAGAATAGTCTGAGGCTGGAGCATCTCAGCTAGCTACCTCAAAATTGTCCTGAGCAGTTGTAGTTCAAAACCAATCTTTGCGTGGTGGTTGCCAGCTTGGTGGCATTCCACCAAATCTAGGTGGAATCGTTGTGGGGCTCCATCATCCTTTTGGAGACTTCCAAGGTCACTATTAGGAATGGTCATGGTCCACTGCAGAAAACTTAAACACTTTAAATGTCATATGCAGCAGATCTCAAAGAGGCTAAAGAACCATAATTTGTTATGTTCATGTAGAGTACAAAATTTAATTCCTAGATACCCGATAGAGACTCAAATCTGAAATCATGTACGGGAACCTAGATAAAGCTTTTTTCTAGAAATTGTTAGTTCTCTATATGTCCATTAATATCATGGCAAAGTTTAAAAATATATATATTAATTTTATAAATTTTGAGATAATACTTATACCTTAAGAAAAATTTTAAAGAGTTAAAATAAAACCAAAGAAATATGAGATTAATGGCAATAGACTAGTCCCTTAATTTTGGTTTTTCCTGTGGTCCATATCACGTGGCTCTTCTGACATGAGATAGAGATTTAGGACTTTAACAAACATGCTTGGGTTTAGAGAAGGAGCAAGCCAACTCCAACTCTAAAGCCAGCTTTAGTTTTTAATCGAGCTAGGATAACAAAAAGGCCATTTGCATTATGTGTATGTAGAGAACATTAGAAAATATTTTGGAAGATTTATGACATTTTATCCTGTTGAAAATGTGATATACCAATAGGTCAATTTACTCCTTTTTTCTTGAGACATTTTCTCTGGATGATCTTTCCTTTTCAGGTGTCTCTTTTGTTCAGTGGCCTTCAGATTCCTTAACTTGACGCCTTTATTCTCCTGGAAAGACAAAAACAAAACCCTGCCTCAACCCTAACTTTGGGGAAGTTCCATTTTGGGAAGTTATATTTGATCAAATGAAAGGCATTTGGTAGTCTTAAAATTTAGCTTAGATTGAATGGTCATGCTGGTTGATGGACCTCTTCTAAGAGGTTTCTCTTGTTTGACTAGAACCTTTATCTGTTTTCATGACATCCGTAGCTTTTTTTCTCCTGAGCCAACAAAAGCAAAAGCTCTTCCCCAGTGTAACAGATGCCTGGTTTTAAAGTGTACAGACTGATTTAATGCAGCAGTTTTTCCTATTACCCAGTGTCTCTCTGCAGCAGTTGTCCTTTCTTATGAGCACTTAGAAAATATAAAGTAAGTAAAGCATTGTGCAGTCTGTCTCTGGGTGTCTTTATTACCACTTTCTGTTTATTAAGCTTATCTTTTAAAGTTTGATTAGATCTTTTTATAATTTCTTGCCCTGTAGGATTGTGTGGTATACTTACTTGTGCTGTGATGTGCAAAAAAACCATTTTATTTTACTAGAGACATATGTTGGAACATTGTCAGTATTAATTTGTACTGGTACTATGATGACCATAACTTATAACAAATATGTGATTACAGAATCAGCCTTTTCAGAACTCAAAGCAGTTGCCATTGAAATCCTGAATAAGTATCTATGGTCTGGTGTACATAATTTAATTTTCCAAACTGCAAAATGAAACATGTCCATTTGCCAAGTTTTATTTCTCTGAGTTCTCTGGGTTACTTCCTGCAGGTAGTGGAGTTTGGTTATACAAAGAACAAGTAGGGTAGTTCCTTACAATTTTCTTGACTTGTTGTCAAATGATGGAAAAATCTTTTTTTTTTCTTTCAAACTCCTACAATTGACAATGGTATTTTAAATGAAATTCTAAGGCTTCTAGTGCATTTACTACCAATAGTTGATCAATTTCATCATTATATTGTGCTAGATGGCCTGGTAGACCCACATGGGATTTGATATGTATTATATATAAGGGATGATTTCTATTTCTGATTATTTCTTGTAATTTAACAAATAACAAAGTCAGTACTAGAATAAATATAGCAGTTTCAATATGTAAAACAATTCTTTCTACATGTTGAGTGTCAGTAACTAAGTTCTGGAAAATCTAATAATACCATGAGAATAAATTCTGATTTTAAACAGAATTATAAGGGTTTTGAGCCACTTTACTTAATTTTCCTGCCTTATAACCTGCCTTTCCTGATTTGTTTGCACCAGTATAGAATGTAGGGGCTTCAGAAATTGGTATTTCCTGTATAGTGTGAGGAAGAATCCAGTTCTCTTTATAAATTGTATTCTCTTGCTTTTGTGATATTTGTTGCTAATCTCTCCCAAAATAACACTGCAAGCTCTGTGTCAGTGTTTATTTTGTGCCTATAAAAGGGAAATTTCAGGGTTGGGGTAAAAGGTACTATAATTTCTGCTGTGTCTATTCCTGCTAATTTATGAAGTCTAATTTTTCTTTCAGAAACCTTTTCTACATAGGTTTTTATTTTTTTACTCTGTGTGGTAAAAATATTCACTATACATTATTATCTTCTCTCTGCATTAAAATTCCTGCAGGGGAATGCATAGAAGGTAAAATAACCAGAATACAATTAAGTTTTAGATACAAATGAGCTTTATGTGCATCCTGTAATTTATTTTCTACCAAAGCCAATTCTGTCTGAGCTTCTATCAGTTAAGTTTCTTGGAGTATTTAAGTCCTCATCTGTCATTTTGAAAGGTTTGAAATAATTTTCTTAGTTCTTGAGTTGCTACTCCATTTGAGGGCCATAGTCAGTTAATGTCTTCCAGAAAGTTTTAAAAGTCAAGAAGAGTCAACAGTTGATCACCTGATTTGTATATTTTGGGGTTGGATTTTTTGTAAGCCTATTTTTTTTTATTTTGAAAAAAAAAAAAGAAGTCATTTTTTTAATCTATGTATCCCCTTGTTCAAACTCTCTTCCTCCTGCCAGTCACTCACTCTTCTCTCCATCAGTTTATCTCCTCCCCAGCAAGGGCAGGAGGTCCCAAAGTCCCAACATCCACTCCAGGAAGATCTGCTTTCCTCACCTCCACATCAAGACTGAGTCGGGTGTTTCTCTGGAGGGAATGGGCCTATTTTATATCTTAGGAAATTAATAGAATCTCCTCCATGTATTTTTTCAGAAGCAATTCGTAGTACTAACAAGGCAAAATTTTATTCTTCAAATATTTTCTCTAAGGTACCTACATTTGATTTAACTAGTAAGATATGGTCCATATTATAGATATTGTAAATTATAGATTGCAGAAACTGAGTCTGCATCATTTCCAACAGCTGTTGTCTAGATAGTAGTATGTAGAAGAATGCAAATAAATCTATATCTATCACCCTGCACAAAACTCAAATCCAAGTGGATCAAACCTCAGTATAAACCCAGGTACTCTGACCTTGATAGAAAAGAAAGTAGGAAATACCCTCCAACACATTGGCATAGGTGATCACTTCCCAGATATAACACCAGTAGCACAGATACTAATAACAATAATTAATAAATGGGACCTCTTTAAATTGAGAAGCTTCTGTAAGGCAAAGGACAGTCAATAAGACAAAAAGGGTTAGACAGCCTACCGAATTAGAAAAGACCTTCACCAACCCTACAACTGACAGAGGACTGATCTCTAAAATTTATAGAGAATTCCAGAAACTAGAGGCCAAAACCCCAAATAATCCGATTAAAAACTGAGGTTCAGCACTAAAAAGGAAATTCTCAACAGAAGAATTAGAAATGGCTGAAAGACACTTACAGAATTGCTCAACATCTTTAGCCATCAGAGAAATGCAAATCAAAATAACTTTGAGATACCACCTTACACCTGTCAGAATGGCTAAGATCAAAAACACAGATGACAGCCTATGCTGGAGAGGATGCAGAGCAAGGGGAACACTCCTTCATTGTTGGTGGGAGTGTAAACTTGTAAGCCACCCTGGGAAGCAGTATGGCGGTTCCTCAGAAAACTGGGAATCAATTTCCCCAGTGATCCAGCAATACCAGTATTAGGCATATGCTCAAAGGATGCACATTCTTACCCCAAGGGCATTAGTTCAACTATGTTTATAGCAACGTTTTTTGTAATAGCCAGAACCTGGAAACAACCTAGATGCCCTTTAACTGAAGAATGGATTAACAAACTGTGGTACATCTACACAACGGAGTACTACTCAGCAGTTAAAAAAAAAATGACATCCTAAAATTTGCAGGCAAATGGATGTATTTGGAGAGTATCATTCTGAGTGAGGTAACACAGGCTCAGAAAGATAGGCATGCTATGTGTTCACTCATAAGTGGATTTTAACACATAAAGCAAAGAATATCCAGGCTGCAAATAACCTCTGAACAACTAGGTAACAGAAGGAACTTAAGAGAAACATCCAGAAATTCCCCTAGGAAGGGGAAATAGAGAAGATCTCCTGGGTAAATTGAGGTCATAATGGGGAGCAAGCAAGGGAGGTGGGAACAAATCATGAGAAGGAGATGGTTGAGTGAGAGGAGCAACAGAGAGGGGGAACAAAGAAATGGATATCTTGAGAGAGGGAGTCACTGTGGGGTTAGGAAGAAAGTTGGTGCTAAGGAAACCTCCAAGAACCCACAAGATGTCCCTGCTTGGGACTCCAAACAGTAGTAGAAATCATCTCTGTTATCCAAGCATCATCATGTTAGAGATTCAATATTGACTGTATAGGATCCATTTATCTCTGGGCATTGATCCTGCCTTTGAAGGCCTAATTACCATTTTGTATTGTGGATTAGCATTTTTAAAACTCAAAGATTCAATTATTATTTGCTTAGTTTCTGGATTTGGTATCATTCTATTTACATCTGAAGTCAATCTCTGGAAAAAAAATACCATTGAAGGTTTATTGTAGGCCCTGTATAACTTTAATAAATGACTCAGTTCTCTTTCTGACTTGTTCAACTTTGTCCTAAGCATTGAAAGCTACTGCACAGCATAGAGCCAAGATGTCATCAAGTATAGACTGTCTTTTTGTACAGCAGCATAATTGCCCACTCCAAGAAGTTGGTTTTGGAAATTTTTCATTCCTCTATCTCTGCTTCATTATTCAATGGTCTTGTCCTCATCTTACCACCAGGTTCTCCATTGTAATTGAGGATCAGGTTCCAATACTGCTGTGACCAAGTGTTTCCAGGCTTGTGGGGGTAATTCTGGTCATGAATTTAACCTTTTCCTCCCAAAAGGTGATTGTGTACTATATGAGAGTATCGATTCTCAAGTCTCCTCAAATCTAGCATTTCTACAGGAATCCAGTCAGCTCTTACACAGCCTTGGGGATGCCTGTCATTTGGCAGTTGTTCGTTTATAGTGACTGGATAAATTAAGTTTTTTTTTTTTTTTTTTACATAACCTGGAGCTGTTCCTTTCTAATTTTATAATATAGTGGTGAGGTTGGTTCACCCTTAAATTCCTCTATCTTTGTCTGAATATCTATTATCTGTTTTTCTAAGGCTTCTAACTTATCAGTCAAAATTGCATTGCTTTCTTTAGTAATTAGTTGTAGGGCTTGCATATTCTTAGTAAATTTCTCTTATTTAGCATCAATATCAGCCAACCTTTTAAGGATAAAACAGGAATTACTGAACTGATAATGACTATAATTAACATTATATAAATCACAGCTAAGTTAACTATCTCATTTAATTGTTTTATGTTTTAAACCCTCCATTGTGGAATCATACAGAGACCTAACTTTCTCCATCATAATAGTGTTTCCCTTTTTTTTTTTTTTTTAACATGGGAAATCTCTCTCTCTCTCAAACTAATTTTCCCCTTTAAGAATTCCCAGTTGTCTTACCAAATCTGCTGATGATGACAGTGAAGTGTAAGACTGGCTGTGGCTGTGTAGCACATCTGGATGGAGAACACAGGGAATGTACAGCCTGGCTGAGGAGAGCTGTCTCTGGTCACATGTCAGCAGCCTGAGGAGGGGGTCCAGGGAAAGCCCCACAACCTGTGGGAAAAGGAGGCAAAGAGTCAGCCGTATGAAAGGCAGACATGGGAACCAAGAAATCACGTGTGACCAGTGGGAAGGAAAGCTCAGAGCTGCCCAAAGGCAGAGTTTGCTGGTGTTGAGGGGCTAACTGGGTTGATGTTTGGAGCCCATGTGCCTGTGGAGTTTGGGGCTTTTGGAGATTGCTGTAGAGAGGCTACAACAGGAAAAGCCCAGACTCACTCAGAGCATTTGACTCTGATGGATGCAGCTCCCGCATGGGCAAGTGGCTATTTTGTGAATTCGTGCTCCAAAAGTTGGAAGCCAGATGAAGTGTTAATCTAATTAATCTTATTAAAAATTTGGGAGTCAAATATCAGGGTGAGGACCTGAAAGATCAGAGAAGCAGGGGAGCAGCTACAGTTGCTTCCTGCCTCAGCCCCACCTTACTTACCACTTCTGTCTCCTGTGTCTACAGTCCTCCAAACCTCTATGGTCAGTTACTG
Organism: Sigmodon hispidus; assembly: GCA_004025045.1. Taxonomy (NCBI): domain Eukaryota; kingdom Metazoa; phylum Chordata; class Mammalia; order Rodentia; family Cricetidae; genus Sigmodon; species Sigmodon hispidus. The sequence continues at coordinate 28,325 of PVIH01006473.1, read as the reverse complement.
GCCAGCTCTGCCCTTTGACTACAAGCAAGCTTTATTTGTCAGAACACAATCAAAATATCACACAAGTGTGGAACTGTTGAGGCCTTTCTGTATGCAGACATCCAGTTTGACTAGCACCATTTGTTGAAGGTGCTGTATTTTGGTCCATTATGTATTTCTGGCTTTTTTTTTTAAAATTATCACATATCAGATATCCATAAGTATATGGATTTCCAGTTTCATTGATTAATGTGTCTGTTTTTGTGTCAATACCATGCTGTTTTTATTACAGTAACTCTGCAGTGAATATGAGATCAGGGATGGTTATAACTCCAGCAGTTCTTTTATTATTTAGGATTGTTTCAGCTGTCATTTATGTGTGTTTCCTTATGTAGCTGAAAATTGTCCTCTCAGGATCTGTGAAGAATTGTGTTGGAATTTTGATGGGGATTGCATTGAATATATAAATTGCTTTTGGTTGGTTGGTCATTTTTTTTTCCCTTCAAGACAGGGTTTCTTGGGGTAGCCTTATTCTGGGACTAGTTTTGTAGACCAGGCTAGCCTTGTACTCACAGATATCTATTCAACGAATCCTATTTGGTATTCATAATCAAAATCCAGAACCAGATATTGGAACAAATGCTAAAAGAGCAGAGAGGGATAGAGGAATAAGCCACAACTGCTTCTCACCAAACCAAATCCTTAGGCTGAAAAGGGGAAAATCCTGTCTCCTCCTGCCTTATATTCTTTTCTCTGTCCATCCACATTACTTCCTGTTTCAAACTTCCTATTGCTGGGATCAAAGGCATGTGTGCTTTTAAGTATATGGAGCAGAGGCATATGAATCCCAAGTGCTGGGATTAAAGGCATAGGGTACCACTTCCCGACTTTCATGGCTTGGTTCTGTCTTCTGATATTTTAGGCTGTTTTTATTGAATAGCCCACCACAGTCTTTGGCTTGTGCATCTGCTATGTTGCAGTTCTCAGGGCCTGCGGAGGTGTGATTGCTGGACTTTAGTGGAGACATGTTCTCCTGGCTCTTACTGTGTTTTTACTCTAGAATCTAGGCTTTTGGGTTTAAGAAGATTGTAATTCTAGGTGCTGATGTCTAGTCTGGTCTGGTCTTTGTTTTTTTTTTTTTTAATCCTCCTCTGGTTCTTAGGAGGATGTGGTGGCTATGTGTCGCTTCTTGGTAAGGAATTCTGGGATCTGTCCAGGTGAGGCTACTGGACAGGCTCCATGTAAATGTATTTTTGTTATTGGGAATGGACTTTTAGGAATGGGGATGAGTTAGGAGGGCCTTAAGTGGTCCATAGAAGGTGGAGAGCAGGATGTCCTACCAAGATTTGCATAGTCCCTTGGGAATAGAGGCCAAAAGTGAGGAGGGAACACAAGAGGCCGTCTTCAACAGAGCTGGGGATGAGACTGGGGACTGGATATGGAGGATGGGAGAGGTGAAGTCTGCAGTTAACCTGTTTCCCTCAGTTGTTGACTTTAAAAATTTTTTAAATTATGTATACAGTATTCTGTACTGTATGTAAGCCAGCATGCCAGAAGAGGGCACCAGATTGCATTATAGAAGGTTGTGAGCCACCATGTGGTTGCTGGGAATTGAACTCAGGACCTCTGGAAGAACAGCCAGTGTGCTCTTAGCCCCTGAGCCATCTCTCTGGCCCCAGTTTTGAGTTTTTTGGATTTAATTTTGGTGGTTTGGGTGAGTCTAGAAATTTACTCATTTCTTTTAGGTTTTCCAGTCTGATGGAGTACAAACTTTTAAAATACTCTTATAATATTCTGAATTTCTTTTGTATCTCTTACATTTCCCTGTTCATTGCTGTTCATTCGGGCTACTGCTTTTCTTTTGGTTAGTTGGTCTAATGGTCTGTCAGTCTTTTCAGAGAAGCAGATTTTAGGTTCATTGATTGTTTATATTTTCTTTGTTTCTATTTCATAGGTTTATGCTCTGCTTTTTATTTTTTTTTTTTTTTTTATTTTTTATTTTTTTAAAACTTTATTTATTTATTTATTTGCCTTGGTGTTTGCCTGGAACTGGAACTACAGACAGTTGTTAGCTGTCATGTGGGTGCTGGGAATTGAACTCAGGTCCTCTGGAAGAGCAGACAGTGCTCTTAACCACTGAGCCATCTCTCTAGCCCCCTGGATTTCTTTCCAGATTCTTGAGTTGTATCATTAGGCCACTTATTTGTGCTCTTCAGGTTTTTTCTTTCTGATTTTTAGATGTAGGTATTTAGAGCTATATGTTTTCATCATAGGACAATGTGCCCTACAGGCTTTGTTGGGTTTTTATTTAGTTCCAGAAAGTTTTTTTAATTTCTTGATTTCTTCTTCCTCTGAGTTTTTTTTTTTAAAATAAATTTTAAAAAATATTAGTTTTTACATCCTATCCAGTTTCCCCTCCCTCCTCTCTTTCAAATCCACCCCTCTCCACTCCTCCTCAGAAAAGGTCAGGCCTCTCATGGATATCAAACAAATGTGGCATATAAAGGTGCAATAAGACTAGATACCCCACACCCTTGTATTAAGGCTGGACAAGGCCTCCCAGGATCCCAGTAAGAGAATCAGAGACAGGCTCTGCTCCCACTGATAGGAGTCCCACAAGAAGACCAAGCTACACAACCATAACATATATGCAGAGGGCCTATGCAGGGCAGTTCCATGCAGGCTCTCTGGTTCTGGGTTCAGTCTTTGTGAGCCTTTATGAGCCCATGTTAGTTGGCTCCGTTTTCTTGTGCTGTCCTTGACCTCTTGGATTCCTGTAATCCTTTCTCTTTCCTCCTCTGTAGGAGTCCCCAAGCTTTGCCTAGTGTTGGATGTGGGTCTGTATCTGTTTCCAGCAGTCACTAGATGAAACCTCTCCATTGACAATTGGTCTAGTCACCAATCTGAGTATAGCAGAGTATCATTAGGCATCATTACATTGACTTTTTTTCCTAATCCTGTTTGGTTTTATCCTGGTCTCTGGGATGTCCAGCCTCTCTCTGGTCCTGGTCCTCTAGGCAGTGTCAGGGGTGGGCTCCCTCTTACAGCATGGATCTCATGCTGGATCAGTATTATTTGGCCGCTCCCACAATTTCTGCACCACCTTTACCCTAGCATATTTTGTAGGCAGGACAGATTGTAGGTTGAAGGTTATGTGGCTGGGTTAGTGTGCCAATCCCTTCACTGGAAGTCTTGCCTGGTTACAGGAAATGGATGGTTCAGGCTCCATATTCCCTATTCAGCAATGAGTTCTTAAATCTCCATGAATTATTTATTTACTAGAGATGTTTTGGTGTCAGTTTTAAGTTTTATTGTACTATGGTTAGATAGGATACTTCAAGTGATTTCAATCCTTTTGAATTCATAAAGATTGTTTTGTGTCTAAGGATGTGGTCCCTTTTAGAAAAACCGTCCATGTGCTGCTGAATAGAATGTGTTTTCTTTGGTTTGGGTGGAATGTCAAGTCCATCTGATGTATGAAGCCATTATTTGATTGTTTTGTTCAGATGATCTATTGGAGAAAATGGGGTTAAAATCACCTGCTCTCATGGACTGAAATAAATTTTTAAATCTAGTAACTTATAAAAAATAAAATTCAGAGTACCACAGTTTGGTGCATACATGTTTAGTGTAGTACTATCTTCCTTGTTAGTCTTCTGATTCGTTCACGTGAAGTCTTATTTCATCAGGTACTAGGATAGCAGTGTCTGGTTGCTTCCTGGTCCTGTTTGATTGGAATACTTTGCCTATCTTTAAAACCAAAAGTGTTTCTTGTAGGCAACAGATGAATCTTGTTTCTTGATCTTCCTAGTCTGTGTCTTTGATTGGAGAATTGAGGCCATTAGTATTTAAAGTTATTACTGAAATGTGTGTGTTAATTGCAGTCACTGTGGTGTTGTTCTTAGTGTTCTCAGTGCTAATTTTCTTTTAATAATCGTGGCTCTGTATTTCTACAGTCTCTCTGTTATGCTCAGTCCCCTCTTCAGCATGGAATAACACTTCTTGTATTTTTCCTTAAGTTTAGTTTGTTGAATCTAAATTTAAGGCAGTTTACATTATGGAAAGGTTTCTTCTTGGAATGCATTTCTCCAGGTTCTTCTGGCTTTCAGTTTCCACTGAGAAATCAGCTATTATTCTGATGGAGTTCCCTTTATATGAGATTTGATTTTTTGTCTGTTGCTTTCAGAACATTTTCTTTGTTTTTTATACTTAATGCTTTAATTATGATATGACTGTAGGGATTTTCTTTTCTGGTCTTGTTTATTTGATGTTCTGTGTGATAATCTGTATGAGTATTTCTTTGCTTAGTTTGGGGAAATTTTCTATAATGTTATTTAAAATGTGGTCAGTGCCATTGACTTGAGATTCTTCTCCCTCATCTTTGGCTATATTTTGAAGATTTTTTGTTATGGTGTCCCACATATCCTGAGGTAGGAAGTGGTCAGACTAAGCTAGGACAAGGGATGTGGGATCCTGTGGAAGCCAAGATGTTGGTTGCTGTGCAGATGGGGTGGTCAGACTGGGCCTGGCACTGGTCTTGGGACCCTGTCTGCATATGGCAGGTTGGGGAATTCTGGGTACTCACCAGGCTAACCATAGAGGACATGAGATGTTTCAGTAACAAGTGTGTGTGTGGTAGAAGCATCACAGGAAGGCTGTGTGGGAGCTTGCACTTGGTCACAGGACAGGTAGGGTAGCCAGCATAGTCAGCTTTTGAAAAAGTGACCTGACTTGTAAAGGACTTCATTGAAGGTCACATTTAGATCACATTAATTGACCTAACTTTTACTGTTATTTGTATGTATGATAGTTTACATTCTTTAGTTTTTTTTTTTTTTTTGGGGGGGAGGCTGTAATCAACCAGAAAAAAATAAAGGTAATTTGCATTTTCTTAAATATTGAAGTTTCAATTTATTTTTTTCTTTTCAAATAAAAATCCTGTATTTTAAGGTTCTGGTTGTATGGGCTTGCTTCTTCTAGCTGGGATATTGGCTCTCTTATGCCTGAGGAAGTTATGCTTTTAGTCAGCAGTCACACATGGACCTTCAGTGGCTAAATTTCCAGGTATGGTGAGCAGAATTCATCTTCTATATTCTATCTAGGAAACAAAAAGAGTCGGAATAAAACACCTAAAATATTTTAACATTACCATAACTGTTATATGTTTCACATCTTCCCATCAAGTTTATTGGAAAAAACCCAGTTTATTTCATTCCAGGGCAAGTCTTAACTGATCTCAGCACTAGAAGATCACTTTTCTCTCTCTCTATCCCTTACTGTTAAGATTTTTATATACAAACAATTTCCTGTAGCTTATACAAATCAAAAATCTATATAAGAAAAGTAATAAGGCTTTGTCTATTTTTTTAAAATGTAGATGAGTACTCTATCTGCATGTATGCCTCTATGCCAGAAGAGGGCATCAGATCCTACTATAGATGGGTATGAACCACTAAGTGGTTGCTAGGAACTGAATTCAGGACCCCTGGAAGAGCAGCCTATGCTTTTAACTGCTAAGCCATCTCTCCAGCCCCCATTTATTCTTTAAAAAAAAAAAAAAAGTATGTATGTATGTATGTATGTATGTATGTATGTATTCCTCTTACTTTCCTCTCCACCCCATCTATTCCTCCATTTTTATTCAGAAAGAGCAGGCTCCCCATAGATATCAAATATGGCATATCAAAGTTGTAGTAAGACTAGGCACCTTCCCTTGTATTAAGGCTGGGTAAGGCAACCCAGTATGGGCCCAAAAGCCAGTAAAAGTCAGAGATAGCTCTTGTTCCTGCTGTTAGGAGTCGTACAAGAACACCAAGCTACACAACCATAACATATATGCAGAGGGCCTAGGTCAGTTCCATTCAAACTCCCAGGTTGTTGGTTCAGTCTCTGTGAGCCCCTATGAACACAGGGTAGTTGACTCTGTTTTCTTGTGGTGTCCTTGACTTCTCTGGCTCCTGTAATCCTTTCTCTCCCCTCTGTAGGAGTCTCCAAGCTTTGCCTAGTGTTTAGATGGGAGTCTGTATCTGTTTCCAGCAGTTGCTGGATGACGCCTTTCTGTTGACAATTACCTAGGCACTAGTCTGGTCATGGGAGATGGCCAGATCAGGCTACAATACATATCTGCTCTTGTTAGGAGTCTAAACTGGGTCTTCCTAGGAGATTCCTAGGAGATTCCCTTGTGCCAGGTATGTACCTGATCCCAAATCCCCACCCCCTAGTCTCTCCTCCTGGCCCCCCCAACCTGATCACTCATTTTCCCATCCCCACCTGTCCTTAATCCTCTCATGAAATCTTCTATTTCCCCTTCCCAGGGAGATTTGGGTGTTTCCCTTCCGTGGACCTCGACAAAGAAGTCAAAAGTTTACAATGGAAAAGAAGCATCTTTAACAAATGGTGCTGGTCTAACTGGATGTTACCGTGTAGAAGAATGCAAATAGAGCCATATTTATCACCTTGCACAAAACTCAAGTCTAAGTAGATCAAAGACCTTAACATAAAATCAGATACACTGAACCGGATAGAAGAAAATAATCTTGAATGCAATGGCATAGAAGGTAACTTCCTGAACCTAACACCAATAGCACAGTCACTAAGATTGACAATTAATAAATGGGACCTCATGAAGCTGAAAAGTTTCTGTAAAGGAAAAGACATTATCAATAGGACAAAACAGCAGCCTACAGAATGGGAAAAGATCTTCACCAACCTGACATCTGGCAGAGTGCTAATTCCCAAAATTAAATAGAGAACTCAAGAAACTAGACATCAACAATCCAATTAAAAAAATGAGGTACAGATCTAAGTAGAGATTCTCAACAGAAATAATCTCCAGTGGCTGAGAAACACTTAAGATGTTCAACAACCTTAGCCATCAAGGAAATGCAAATCAAAATGACTCCAAGATCCCACTTTACACCTGTCAGAATGACTAAGACCAAAACCACAAGGGACAGCTCATGTTGGTAAGGATGTGGAGCAAGGGGAACACTCTTCATTACTGATGGGAGTGCAGACTCATACAACCACTTCGGAAGTCACTGTGGTGGTTTTTTAGACAGCAGAATCAGCTTACCACAAGACCCAGCTATACTGATTTTGGGCATATACCCAAAGGATGCTCAATCATACCAAAAGGACACTTGCTCAGCTATGTTCATAGCAGCTTTATTTGTAACAACCAGAACCTGGAAACAACCTAGATGTCCCTCTACCAAAGAATAGACAAGAAAATGTGGTACATTTTACATAGTAGAGTATTTATTACTTAGTTATTAAAAATAAAGACACCAGGAAATTTGAAGGCAAATGGATGGAACTAGAAAAAAAAAATCATCCTAAATGAGGTAACCCAGACCAAGAAAGAAAACCATGGTATGTATGTACTCATAAGTGGATATTACCTATGAATTTATAATTCTTTATAGCCTACACGAGAAGCATCCATACTTGAACATCCTTAAGCCACTTGTTTACACAAGTTTAAAATATGCTAATTTAATAACTTTGAACTAGTATCCAATCATTAAAGGAGGTCCAGAAGGGCTTCTAATTAAGCATTCTGTGTTTACAGTATATTTAATAAGCCTTGCTACCAGTGGATGCAGGTGTGATGAATTGACAACTGCGCCTAAAATTCCAAACTAACAATGTTTTTAAGGCTATTTGAAAGTGATGCTTATACAAGCCAACTTGAGCTCATCCCCTTAAGTAACCCTCAGCATCAATCACTTAAACAGGCACTGAATATAAGCTGGGAGCTAATGGGTTGCCTGAAATCACTCCCTCCTTTACCCATGGAGTAAAGGGCTCCACACATACTAATCAAATACTTTACCACTGATCTACACTTCTAGGCCCTGTTCTTGCTAAATATCCTTCCTATGTTTTTTTTTGAAAATTATTTGATAAAAATAGACACCTATGGGCCCACCTCAAGACTGTGGCTTGCAAACCAGCTTTGCCCGGTGAGTACTGCCAACTTCCATCTGCCCTTGCTGCTATCTCTAAACAAATAGGCCTAGTTCTAGACTCTGGCTCGCCTAATGACTTTGCCTGGTCTAGACCCAATCAAACAGAGAATGTACCAGCTTTACCTGCCTAGTTCTGGTCATGGTGTTTACACAGGCCCAATCAAAATGTATACATTTCATACATAGAACCAAGGTCAGACATCCAGGCCACATTGCAAAAGCAGAACTGATATGAAAAGCTAAGAAAACATGTCTCCCATAAAACCTACTACTATAGCAATGTTCTCTCATGATAATTAGTTAGATGAACCTCAGAACACAACCATAAATTTTATCTTCAGTAGTTTAAGAAGACACCTCAAACCTCAAAAGAATAATAAATGCCTGAGTGTTATCCAAGAAAATACAGACATAGGGCTGAATAAGATGACATTGAAAACTCAAGAAAAAGTCTTACACACAGAATACAGAATATCAGGACTCAAAGGAGAGGAATTAGACAACTGCAAAGAATATGACTTTTTTTTTCTTTTGGAACATGGAGGAACCATGAGACACCATTACAAAACCAAACCTTCAAATTATAGGCATAGATGGAGGAAGAAACATCCAAGGCCAACACATAGACCAAAACTTCCTAAAGTAAGGAAAGATATACCTATACAGATCCAAGAAGTACACAGAACACCAAATAATAAACTCTTCATGGCATATCATGGTTAAAACACCAAATATGCAGAATAAAGAAAGACTACTGGAGTTGCAAGGTAAAAACACAGGCAACATGTACCAGGAGGGATTGTGCCTACCAGAAATGTCAGAAGCTTCACCCATGATACTTCAATGATATGGTAGCATAAACAAAACCAGAACAAGAACAGACCCAGCAGACATGCTAACATGGTAGGGGAAAAACCCCACAAAGCCCCACCTCTAGACAAAAACTGCAGTGAGTGAGTAAGTGTGTTAGTCTTTCTTAACTCCAATTGCCAAAGAAAAGGTAAGGAAGAATTTCTTTTCCTATTACATGTGCTTATTTCTGTGTTGCTTGGCTTTTATAATAAGGAAAATTTTGAGTTAAAATACTTCCTGATGTGGGATGTCTTTCTATACACTGTGAATATGCTTTCTTACCATTTGTTAATAAAGAAGCTGTTTTGGTCTACGGCAAGGCAGCGTAGAGGCAGGCAGGAAATCCAAGCAGAGATAAAGACAAAGGAGGGTGGAGTCAGGGAGATACTGCAGGCTGCTGCTGCTGTAAAGCCACAAAGAGAGCCATGTGGCAATACACAGATTAATAGAAATGGGTTAAGTTATAAGAGCTAGTTGGTAATGAGCCTGAGCCTTAGGCCAGACAGTTTGTAATTAATATAAGCCTAGCCTTTGAGATTATTTGGGACTAAATGGCTGTGGGACTGCAGGTCCAGGCCTTGGGGCTAGGCTGGGCCAGAAACTTCTGACTACACTTCCCACAAAGTTTTTTGATTTTAATATTAAATCTGTATCTAGCTGAGTACATGAAGGGGCATGTGAAAGGAGAAGGCAGGAGGAGATGTGCTTAAGAGACATTCTGATGGCCAGCTTGCAAGAGCAAAGACTTGAGAAGTGTCTCTGGAAACAGGTATAAAATTCAACAAAGCCAGATGTGCAAATTTACCTGCTAGTCTAAGTACTAAGAGGCTGGTAGAAAGAGGTTAACTCCACTATCAGGCATCAGAATGAGAAGGCTCACAATGGGCTGCTGCAGTGAACTGCTACTTCCTAGGAAGAGACTTGATCAAGGGACAAGTGATGGCCTGAGACTATCCTGGGATATAAGAACAAGAGCTGCAGTCTTCAAAGGAACATGTGCAACAAGGAGGGGCGCAGAGTACAACTGGACAGGAAGCAGCAGAGGCAGCTGAGGACGTGGGTTAGCTGAGGCTTTAGCAAGCTGGAGGCTTGCACCTGGTTTTAAGAATTTTAAACCTGTGGCTGGGGGCGCAGTTCAATGAGAACAGTGGCCAAGCCCATATCGAAAGCTTACATATGTAGCAAAATAGAATCCAACTCACCATGCGTGTTAGCAGCTGGTTCTAAATATAATGGTTAAATTTTCAAGGTCTTCACGTTTTAAATGCAGCTCTGTCAGCAGGGTGGCAATAAACTGTGTAAATACCACGTTTTTCGGAGAATGCTTCTGAATGCCAAGAATTGGTGTCAGCCTGAAACCATGAAACCAATAATAGTAAATGCACATGAAGAAATGAGAAGGTCTGGATGACAGATCTTCACCTTGGCATGGTCTGTCTCAGAGGAGGACGAGGTTTCTCTGAAATAACAAAATTCCTAGAGAAAGGCTTTACTAAGATAGGTCTCAGAAGACTGAGAGACCAAAACACTATTCAACAATAAGAAAAGATGTCTACATGCCTGAACCTATTAACATGCTCATTAAGGCAGCGAAAATTCTTAGGATAAAAGCAAAATGAACAAAGTTTTCATTTGGAGGTGAGAGGTGATAAGGGAGCTTTGGAAACAATCTACACAGAACGTTTGTCACCTTTTATTTCCAAATGGTGAAACTTTTTAGGGTGAAACTCTTTAACGTTTTAATTTTTAAATCATTAAATAGTGTGTCATAAGGCATTTAATAGCAATTGCATGCTTTTTTCCTTGAACCACTTCTGAAGACTGAATACTTTAGTTCTCAATGAAATATAATCAATAAGCAAGACTTATTAGAAAATGTTTTCTTTTTTTAATGTGCTATGGACTGAACTCAAGGCTTTTATATGCTACATTCCAGGCACTAAGATCTTAGTAAAGTAGCAATGTAGAAAACCCAGGCTCACTGAGTAGACTGCTGCCTGTACTCAACCGTCTTCCACAAAGAACCAAAGTATATTGTTTGTATATTGGTGTATATTGAAGGTATATATTGAAGTGAATGATTGTGGGAGAGCAGAAGAAATCAACAGGACTGAGACTTGGAGGAGCAGAGCCCAGTGAGGGCACATGCATTCTCCTGTAGCTGCCCCTGCAGCTCCACACTCCAGGAGGAAAAAGGGATTTGTTTGCTTTTTTTTTTTTTTTTTTCAGAAGTAAGGGTCAAAGTATCCCAGCAAGGATGCTGGCAATTCTAGCTACTGGGAAGTTTACCATGCTCCTACGCTAGCAACCAGCTTGGATGAGTAATATAAAATATGCACAGTAGAGTCTCATACCATCTCCCCCAGGTGCTTTCAAGGTGTCATGCCAGGGACCATTCTGAGAAGTGAGAAGTTTGGATTGATATGTGGTTCAGAGATGCCTGTGTTCTCATGTCTGGGCTTCTACAGAAATTCTGTTGTACCATATGGGTTTAGCTGCCTTGCCAATTCAATTTGGCTCAGCAGGGCGACTGTTATCTAAGCCTTCTGAGTATCCTGTACTGTGGAGGATGGGTGTTGTGACCTGTAGAACTGAAGATGCTTTCCCTGAGATCAGAGATTATATATATGTATTTGTTGTTCTTCCAAGGCTGAAGGCCAATGCCTCCTTTTCCCCTGTGTCAAAGCTAGGTGCCTGTTACTGTCATTAGCCTCTGTGTCATGAGGGAGTTTTGAACAACTGTGGACTCAGCTGCCCCCCCATCCCTAGATAAGGGGACGAGAGGAGAATCCGGCCCGATTTTGACTGTTAGCCCTCTCTCAGTTACACACTGCCACTTAAGCGCAGGGAGCAAACACGTAGATTTTGTTCTACCCTTCTTGGTAGTTCCCTATCTGCTCTGTCTCTGCGTCTTGTCTGAACTGCTGTCAAGCCTCTGTAAGTGCCATAGAGGAAGCACTGAATCCTTTAAGTACCTCTTCATTCGGTGTTTTTTGGAGATTGATGGTTTCAGACATCTCTTGCTAGTAGCAGGGTTAGCACTGAAATACTCCAGGAAACCCTTGCTGCTGGGTAGGGGTCATTATGCCCACTGTAGGAGCATGTGACCTGTAGAGACAGTGGGCTTTTGGGCTCTGTGACATACACACCTTGCCCAAAGTCACTAACCCCAGTTAGAGAAACTATAGTGACATGACAGACACAGAACTTCCATGACTGTGTAAAGAATGGTACCCCAAACATGTTTTCAAGCTTCTTAATCACCTTATAAAGTGGTAGAAATACCTATCTACTAGATGGAGACGCCCAGTGAAGGACCACAACAAATATGAGGGAGAAACACACGCCCCAGGGTGATATAATGGCTCCAAAAGAACTTTTTTTTTTAAAAAAATTTTATTTTAAAATTTTATATTATTGTATACATGATATGTGTGTTTGGGAGCATAGGCTGTGACATGTATGTGGAGGTTACAGGACAACTTTGTGGAGTTGATTCTCTTTCCACCTCTTATATGGATTCCAGAATGAAAAGTTGCCAGATTTAGGTAGCAAGACCCTTTAGTCACCGAGACCCTTCACACAGAAGTCTATCAACAGATTCCAAAGAATTCAAATAGATAAAATGCTTGATAAAGAATTTAAAATGTATTATAAAATACCTCAATTAAAAACCTGTGAGAATAAGGTTAACAGCTAAGTATAATTAGGAAGACAGAACAGTAAATGTATCAGAAATATTGCAAAAAGAAATTTTGAAAAAATAACCAAACTAGAAAAGAACAAAGAATATTCAAAACAAGTAAAAGATAAAAAAGCAAAATTGATTAAATTACTATTAAAAGATACAGAATGAGCTTGTCCTGGTAATGCATACCTATAATCTTAGCACACTGGAGGATTGCTATGTCTAACCATGGTGAAACCTCATTTCAACAAAAAACAAAAGGTGTAGATTGTCTAAATGGACTAAAAATCCAGACCTGTGGGGTATGGCAACAGGGTAAATCAGTACTCAGGAGCCTGAGAAAAAAGGATTGTGAGTGAGGCCAGTCTAGGAGTGAAGTATTAAGAGGCTGCTTTAAAAAGAATGCTGCCTACAAGAAACTCCCTTCACCAGTAAGAACAGAGCGAAAGGCAAAGGATGGGAAATGGACAAAACAGACTTCCAATCAAAGTTAGTGAGGAGCAGCAGGCCAATGAATTCATGAATCAATTCCACAAGGAAATTTAAAGTGATAAGTTTATATTCACCTAGTGTTAGAGCACGTGATTGTATGAAACATTAGAAGAGACTGATTCCAGCACAACAGTGAGGTATTCTGATATCCCATTTTTATTAATGGTTCAACCCTTCACCAGACATCAAGAACCATCAGAGTTAACCTGTATTATATAGCAAACATAACAGACTGCTGTGGAATTATGCTTTTGTACACAGTAAATACTAGTTTAATGAAAAGCTGATTGGTCAAGTAGCTAGACAGGACATAGAGGCAAGGCATCCAGACTAGGAGAATTCTGGGAAGCAGAAGAGCAGAGCAGCAGATGACAGATGGAGAGGAAAGACGACGAGATCTGAGAAAGGTACCAAGCCATGTGGCTAAACAAGATAAGAATAAGGGGTTGGTTTAAGATTAAAAGTTAGCAAGTAATATTCCTAAGCCATAGGCCAAACAGCTTGTAATTAATATAAGACTTTGTATGGTTATTTGGGACTGCTGGTTAGGACCTCAGGGCTAGTCTGGGCCAGAAACTTCTAACTACAACAGACATTATGAGAAAAACAACTGAAGAATACAAACTTTATTCGTCAGTATCAGCACATGGAACTTTCTGCAGGACAGATCCCAGATTAAATCACAAAACAAGCCTTTAAAAAGAAAAAACAACTTACTTATCTGATCACAATGAAATGAAACTAAAGGTCAACAAGAACAAACTTAAAAATTATAAACTGAATAGCATATTTCTGAATGAGTGGGTCAATGAGAAAATTAAAAGGGATTTTTTTATTTTTAAATCTATCTTTCTCTGTCTCTCTGTCTCTCTTTCTCTATCTATCTATCTATCTATCTATCTATCTATCTATCTATCTATCTATTTATTTATTTATAGGCAGGGTCTCTCTGGCCATCCTGGAACTCACTATTTGGCCTAGGCTGGCCTCCAGTCCATAGAGATCTCTAAAGTGCTGGGATTAAAGGTGCGTGCCATCTCACATCTAGCTCAGGAATTCATTTTTTTTTCCCTTGAATAAAATGTGGGATTTGGCAAAGGTAACACAAAGTAATATTTATAGCAACTAGTGCCACATGACATAGGTATCTGCACACCAGCAAAAATCAGCATTTCTGGGAGTTGAGAAAGATCAGAGTAGAAAAAAAAGAAACTATGTGTGTGGTGAAATCTTTATACACACACACACACACACACACACACACACACACACACACACAAAACAGATCACAGCATAAAGTTGTTTTTTTGAAAAGATACAAACTCAGCAAAGAAAAAAATAAGAGCTCCAAATCAAAGCAGAGATGTAAGGAATACAAAGTTTGATTAGAAACACTATGAAAAATGATCTGTTAAACTGGAAGGCATATAAGAAATGGGCTCCTTTATGGACATGCAGTCTACAAACACTTAACTATGAGGACAATAAAACCCGAATAAACAAAAGCAAGTACCATAATGTGAATTAGTAATAAACTTCCTAACAGAAAAGCCTAGGAATAGATGGCTTCACTATTGAATTTCATCAATCTTTTAAGAAACAAAAACCAATGACTGTACAGAATTGGAAGGGAAGGGATCCTTTCAAGTTAATTCAGAGATCAGCTTTATCCTGTCAGCAAAATGCACAGGATAAGGTGTTTATGATATCATATGCAAGAATTCTCACAAATATTTAACAAATAGAGTACCAAGATCATTCACCATGATTTAGTCTTATCTTATGGATGCAAAGGTGGTCCAATACACCCAAATTAGTAGATAAAACATCACATCAGCAGAATAAAGGGTAAAAACTATTATTTCAATAGAAAAAGTAGCATTTGATGAAGTGCACTATCCCTTCATAATAAAAATACTAAATAGGCATAGAAAGAGCTACTTCAACATAATAAAAGCTAAAAGCTGAAATTCTTTTCTCTTTAAGAACAAGAATGGGACAGGGTGCCTGTTTTCATTGACTGCTCTCCCCAAAAATTGTGGAAGTACACTGAATATACAATTATACAGAAGAAAGAAAAGGCATACACATAGAATGGAGAAGACGTAATCCCTGTGTGTAGACAGCATGACCCTATATGACTAAGAATGACAGGAACTTGTTTAAGTAGCAGGACTTGAACAGAAAATCAATGGTTCTGGCAGGTGTGGTGGTTCATGCTGTAAGTGGTTGGTAGGCAGGGGGACTCACACAAGGTCAGTTAGTGACAGGAATGTCAGTGTGTGGGGGGATGGAGGTTCCAGAACAAGCCATGGAGCAGGTAGATACATTCCTCACTGGAGCCAAGAGTCCTGCCAGGTCTAACTGTGCTAAATAGTCACACTCCTCGAAAGTTAGCCACGGACAAGACCTTTAATCTTATTTATCCCTGTATATTTTTTCTTGGAAAATGTTTCTTCCCCAGCCCAGTTTCTAATACAAATGTAAATGAGTACAGAACCATATAACATGGACCTTCTAAGTGTCATTAGTTACCAAAATTGTTTTGGTACAAATACATATACCCTACCTGTTTCTGTGTCCCAGTGGGTTACTCCTAGGGTCATTTATTCTCTCTGGAGATCAGGCATTTGAAGGCAAAAGAGACAGGATGGTTTTAATAAGTTATTAAGTAGTAATATGTAAAGATGCTAACCCTGGAAATCTGACTTAAATGTATAATTTTATACATGAGTTGAGAAAATTATGATTTGTTGTATCTCCAAAGTAACTCAAATCTAGAAGGCAAATGGACCAATATATTAAATTCACATGTGTTTAAAATCCCGTCTCTTATCACCTTGAATATGTTATTAAATAGCAGCAGCTGACTCTTAACTCTAATCTGCCAGCACATTCTAGATTTTCCAGTCCTCTTTAGCCAGAGACTGCCTGCTCCTTGGATGAATTAGAGTCAAGATTGGAGCATTTTTGCAGATTGTTCAAGTTAATGAAAAGGTTAGCTGCAACTACTATAAAAAAGCACTGGAGCAGTGGGGCTTCTCAGACTGGAGGGCAGGGCACTGAGGCTGACAGTGTTCTTCCAGAGTTGTCTTTCTTCTAGAGAGATGGCTCAATGGTTAAGAACTTGTTCTTGCGGAGACACAGGCTTGTTCCCAGTACCCATACAGTGAGTCACGGACATTTGTAACTCTAGTTCCAGGGCTCTGACATCTTCTTCTGACATTTGAGCGTACACAAGTACTCTTGTTTTTGTGGGTTTGGGACTAAGCAAAGGGCTTCACTTATTCTAGATAAATACTCTACCATTATTTATCCCTAACCCTAACCTAGACCCTTTTCTTTTTCAACACAAGGTATCACTATGTAGCCCTGGCTACCCTGGAAGTCACTTTGAGACCAGGCTGGCCTTGAACTCACAGAGATGCCTGCTTCTGCCTCCGGAGTGCTGGGATGCCATGTAACTACTCCTTATAACCCACGTTAACTCATGCTCTTTCTTGTACTCCCATCAAGTTTTTTACTGTAGTGAAATAGAGTGCCTCAGAATACAAATAGTGTCCAAATCTACTACTGCAAAAACATAACAAACCCAAAGACCGCACTATAAAGTGAAATCTTTTGCTTCTGAATTGTCTTTGGAGCACACCTGCAGGATCTTACCAAATACTTACCCCTCTTTTATAAAACTGACTGATGTAAGCTTTGAGATAGGCTATATTGTCAAGGCTGGTTTTGAATTCTAGGGCTCATGATCTTCCTCTGTCAGCCTTCCTAGAGTGAGGTAACAGGTGTGCTCTGTATCCTCAGTTTACAGTCTCCTGTTCAGTATTTTCATTAAAAACAACCCACCATACACTGAAAGGGACTGCAGTCTCAATTTTAACCCTTAAACTCCTAGTAGATATGAAAGAAAACAATGGATCAAATAACTTCTACTTAATTAAGAGATAGCAACACACCAGAGTTGATATTTGACAGTGTGTTTCTCTAGGAAATATCTCTAAAATCATTGGTAGGGAATGTAGGTGGCAGTACATTTTTTAAAAATTAATGCTTAAATTGCCTACATATGAATGAGGGCAAAGGTGACACTGAAAGATTGCTTTACACATTCTATACTAAAGGGTATTACTCTGAAAAAAAAAAAGAAAGGTAATAAAAACCTGTAACATAAAATCACAAGTAAGAGAAGAAACTTTTCATGGAAACTCCAGGGATTCAAACCTCAATTCTGGAAACACAGAGGCATCTAGAGCTGGCTCTTCACAAGCAGACGGCAACAGAACAGAAGCAAAGCCAAGTGTCAAACAGCATCTCATTGATAAGCCTTTAGCCCACTGCTCCACATATGTCACATCAAAAGGAGATCACAGGCCGGGCGGGAACAGGCCTCTCCGTTTGATATTACAGCATCTGGTTAACAGGGACCAGACAACTGAGGGCTTTTAATAAAACATTATAGTCAAGGATTTAGAGTTGTGAAAACAGTTGATTAAGCCTCAGAAACTACCTACAGGTCTTGGGTTTGTATCCTGTCACCAGAGAGAGCCATATAAAGCTTTCAAATTTTGGTTTATTGAACAATTAAAACTAAATAACAGATTACACGCCATATTATCCATCTACAGGGCAATGAAAGGCAGTACTGAACCTGGATTTCCCCATTATGATCACTACTGCCTCAGTTACTGCACCAGGTTAAAGCAGCGGGGCCTCCACTCAGCAGTCTGAATTAGCACTTCCCAAACATCTATGGGCACCTGCATGGGACATCGCCCAGAACTACACCCTCAGCACTGATCTGAAGCAGGAGCATGCTCTCCTACGAAGTGCTCCAAGTCAGATAAACTCTTCTAAAGTGGCACTGGAAAGCACATCTCCCTTACACAGAGGGATCTAAGTGAAGGGAGAGCTGTGAGAAGGTCGGTGTGAGTAAATGTCACCAGAAAGCACAATGCTCTATGGGTTCGGGGTGGAGGAAGGGACAGGAAGCAAAAAGCCACACGTTTTTACCTATCAGATTTGAGAAATTACTGAGTTCATACAGAGTTCTGTTGCAGGGAGGGAACCCACTTTGTTGCTCATCATGCATAAAGGCCATGGATACACTGTTAAAAGATAACACTGGCCTTTTTCAAGAAAAACTCCAAACCCTTGCCCCTCTTACTCTCTGTAAGCCAGAGCCAGGAAGGAGGAGGTACAAGGGAATTTCCTGCCACAGAGAAATACTATCAGTGTCTGCGTACATTGTGTTTATCACACTAGCAATGTAAAAAGACACAGAGCCTGGAGTGGAGGCTCGCATCCACAATCCCAGCACATCTGAGGCTGGGCTATAGGATGGGACTCTATTTTAAAGTCCCTAACAACAAACATAATGCCTGAGCGTAAACGGGATCAGAGTAAAACAAAAGCAAAACCTGCTGGGACAGACAAGACAAATTTGTTTTTCATAAGTTTATCTGAAGTTTAAAATGAGATTAGGGTCTCACTACAAAGCCCAGTCTCTTGTGTGTTGGGGTTACAGGCATGCACCAACAAACTTGGCTAAAGCACTTCACTATGAATGGTACAGGTGAAAATCTAAAGTTTAACTGTAGTGTTATTTTATAAAGTTATACCACCTAATTTTCTTAAATGTGATTTAGTATCAGTATCCTTTTCTCCAAAAGAACTAAATGATAGAGGATTAAACTAGAATACCCCTGTCTTTACCACACTACGCACACTCAAAACATGAAACATCAGCACCCTGTGCCTAGTAACACAAAGGCTCAAGGTGTCACCTATCTTCAGGAAGTTGAAGACTCACACAGATACTAGATATTATGCAAAATGTCTTTTACAAAAACAAAAAGGGTATATATTTTCAAAAGGAATTCCATCTGTATATTTAAGGACTCTTCAGGATGCAAATATTTAGAATTTAAAATTTTAAGTTTCATATTTAACATGAACTTAATTTACCCCATGGATTCTTGGACAGAAGGCAGAAAGTCCAACTCCAGAAGATGGGTATAGACATTTGTCTAGCCTGTGGATCTGATTTCTTCTCCACAATAAAGCAATCAGTTGAGCTAAAAGTCCAAAAAGTCATCATGCTGCAGAGCCTTCCCCTTTCTATAAGATAGCACAGGCGAGGTCATGAACAAATGCTGAGAGCTCAAAGCTGAGTCTCACGGTCAGACACCCTGCCTTCTAGCCCTGCTTGGCCCCCTTGTGGGGAATCCAAAAACAAGCCAGTGATTTACAACTTTCTAAAAAGGTTTTTTTTTTTTTTTTTTTTTTTTTTTTTTTTTTTTTTTTTTTTTTTTTTTTAATGAGACAACTTCTTGGCCTTTCTGTGAAGGTGCAGCAGGTGTTAACTCCACGATGAGGCCCAAACCTCATGAAGGTCATGTCACTCAGTAACAGAAGAACAAGTAGCCCCAGAAGCACCCACCCCACAGTCTGCACTTCTAACCACAGGACCACAGTAGCTCACACATCTGATTCATTTTAAGAAAGGAGCAGGTTTCATGATTTTCAAAGGCCATTGTATATGCTCTCCAAAGAAAGCATGAGATCTGCCATTACAAAGTAAACATGCTAATGAAATTGGGCAAACCAGCTTCTAACTCACCCTTTCTCCTGTGCGCCTCTGGACACAGCTCAGACAACTGAGGAGGTGCCTTTCTACTCAGCACCCTGATAAATCTCAAGTTAGGACTCTGGTTCTTGGGTTTTTGTATACAATTAGCCCCTTAGAAACTAAAAACAAAACTTCTATTTAGGTCTTACAAAGACCAGCAAATCAAAACTTGTAACTTAGTTATTAGTAAATATATTTTTTAAAGTTCCTGATGTGATTCAAATGACCAGCCAGAATAGAGAAACAATAATTCCAAGTTCCCCTAATTTCTAAAACAATTTTGTGGGCTGGCCTTGAACTCTCAGACTCATGTAGTTCTCCAGTCTCAGACGGAAGACCTGAAACTCTAGGCACATACATCCATATCCTACATTTTTTAAATGAATAAATGGGTTAAATGCAATCATGTTGAAGCTGTGGGTTGAGAGTCACTACATCTAGATACTCACTAGTTGCTGAGAGAAACTGAATAGTAAAAGCAATCTTTCTGCAGGTCTTCTATTCACAGACAACTAAGGGAGAAGGTAGTGACACAGGACAGCTTTCAGTGACATGTTAGACCTATAACATGAAAGGAAGCTCATTTTGATCATAAGTCATAGCACATCTGTAGACATGATGCCCTAATAGAGAAATGTTAGACATGAATATGAGACCACTGTCCATGGTATGTAGGTAGATTTGGGCACTCACTAGGTAACTTTTTAAAAAATTAACTTATTCTTAGAAAGTTTTATGCATGTACACGGTGCAGGCTGCCCCCTCTCATCCCCACCTTCCTGCCAGTGCTCTACCCACCCCATCCTTCCCACACCCACTCACATGTTCATATCCATTCCCTCCCTCTAAAATTCATGTCTATTTGACTGTTAATAGCTGGTTCTGTGTGGACCCAATGCAGTTAATACAGTTGTGTGTTAATGGTTGCAAAGGTTGTATCTGGTGTTTTTGTTTGTCTTTTCCTTCCTTTTTTGTTGTTGTTTTGATCCCTCTATCCAGAATGTGACTCAGTGGTTTGGAACATGTACTGTGTGCTTTTTTAGCGGTCCTGAGTGCTGTTCCCAGCATCCACATTGGGCAGTTTATAGCTGTTTGTGATTTTAACTCCAGGGGCTCTAATGCTCTCTTCTGGCCTCAGTGGGCACTCAAACACACATGTCCACATGCTGAGACATACATAAATAAAAATAATAAGGAAAAACCACCTCTATCCCCACCAGGGTTTAAATTTTAGTGAGAATATTGTAGTAAGAAGTTTCTAGACCAGACTAACCTCGAAATCTGGACCAGATGTCCCAAATAATCACACAAAGACTTATATTAATTACGTGCTGTTTGATCTATGCCTCAGACATATTTCTTGCTAGCTCTTATAACTTAACCCATTTCTATTAATCTCTGTCTTGACAGTGGCTGGTGACTTAACTGAATTCCTCTACATCTTCCTCTTTGGCAGCAGCTCAGTGTCTCTCCCTGACTCTGCCCTCCTTCCCCTTTATCTATGCTTGGATTTTCTGCTCACTTCTAAGATGCTTTGCCATAGGCCAAAATCGTTCCTTTACTATCCAATGCTAATTCATAGTATACAGAAAGACATCCCACATCGGAATGTAATAGTGGGGTGGATGGGTGAGACACATGGTGGGTCAAGTAGACGTGTTCAGAAGGCAGTCTAGGCTGATGACACTTCAGTAATAGTGGGAAAGCAGAAAAACTGTAGCTGAGGGTAGTGGTGCACACCTTTAATCCCAGCATTAGGAGGCAGAGGCAGTAGCTATGTGAGTTTGAGGCCAGCTTGTTCTGTACATCAAGTTCCATACCATCAACCAGGGTTGCACAGTGATATCCTGACTCAAAACCAAACAAAACTGAAAGGCAGAATAGTCAGATAAGAGAATTAAAAGGAAAATATTTTAGTCAGGCTTATTGGAAGGAACAGAACTTACAGAATCTACCTCTCTCCGAACCTACCTACCACGTGGGATAATGCTCTTGTACACTGTAAAGTTTTGTCACTTGTACTGGTTTAATAAAATGCTGACTGACCAGCAGCCAGGCAGGAAGTATAGTTGGGGCAACCAGACTAGGAGAATCTGGGGAAGAAGGAAGGCAGAGAGCAGACTCAAGCCAGACACAGAGGAAGCAAGATGAGAATGCTGCACTGAACGAAAGGTTCCAAGCCACATGACTAAATATAGATAAGAATTATGAGTTAGGGTTAGGGACAGCTTGGGATCAGAAACACCTTGGACTGACTCCTTGGATCCCACTCCCCCTAGAGGAACACCTGACTCAGTTTCGATGTTGGGGGGAGAAAACTGGATCTGCCAGGAATGGAGGCTGAACTGAGCAATATTGGGACCTTGGGACCTTTTACCCATGCTGGGGAGGAAATGGGAAGATGTGGAGAGAGTGACCTGATGTGGTGAGAGGGGGAAGGGACCTTGAATAAGGATATACACGGATAGAAAATGTGACTTTATTCATAATAAAAAAGAAAAAAAAGAATTATGGGTTAACGTAAAGTGTAAGAGCTAGTTAATAAGCAGCCTGAACTACTGGCCCAACTTTTATTATAATATTTAGCCTCTAAGTCAATTATTTGGGAAGTGGTTGACAGGTATTTGAAAGTTTCTGGCAGGACAGAAATGTCTGACTGATTATTTGTCAATCAATCAATCAGTCATCTATTGGATTTTACTGGAATGGCTTACAGGCTAGTCTAGCTAGTCCAATAATGGCTGTCTACCAACAACAGAAGGTCCAAGAACCCAGTAACTGTTCAGTCCACAAGGTTGGATGTCTCATCTGGTCTCTAGTATACTTTGGAATCCCAAAGAAGGCTCCAATATCAGTGAATAAATGGTGTTCCTAGAGTGAGGGCAGGCAGACAAAATGCAAGAACTTTTCTTCTTTCATGTTTTTATATAGGCTGCTAGCAGGAAGTGTGGCCCTGATTAAAGGTGGATATTTCCACCTCAAAAGACCCAGATTAAAGGCAAGTCTTCCCAGCTGAAAGGTGGTAGCACAGCCTTTGATCCCAGAACTGGGGAGGTGGAGGCAGGTAGATGTCTGAGTGTAAGGCCAGCCTGGTCTACAAGTGAGTTTCAGGATAGCCAAGGGTACATGAGAAACCCTGTCTTGGGGGGGGGGGAGGAAAGGTGTGAGTTTTCACACTTAAAATAATTTAATAAAAAAAAAATTCTTCACAGGTGTACCTAGCCACTTGGGTTTTAGTTAATTTCAGATGTAGTCAAATTATTGGCCAAGAATAGCCATTATAGCAAGAGAAAAGAGCACCTCCCCTCCCCAAGCTTTTTAGATAAGGTCTCATTGTGGTCAGGTCTGGCTTTGAACTCTTAGCAATTATTCTGCCCCAGCTCTTTAGTTCCAGGGTTAAAGACTTGACCACTGTGCCTGACTGACAGGTCAGTTTTCAATGCTTTCAAGGTCAGGAAGACACAAAAGACATAGGGGTCATCTGAAAGGGTAGGTATAATGGTTCTCAATTTTGAGTCTCAACAAAACAATGTCATCTGCACTCAGAGACTCAGCACAGGAGACACAATTTGCAGATATGAAATATGAAATACCTAAGAAGACCAAATTTGTTCCTGAATTTGCTGTAACTTTGTGTGTGCATGTGTGTATGCAGGAGTGTTAGTATGCATGTATGTGCATGCACATATGAGAGTGTGTGTACAATGTGTATGTGAAGGCAGTGCTCATGTTGAATCTAAGGACAACGTCAGAGGTGTTGGTCCTCACTTTCCATGCTGTGCTGAGACAGTGTCTCTTTGTTTTCTCTGAGTATGCTGGCCTATGAGCTTCCAGGAATTCTGTCCTCACCTCCTGTATCCTTGTAGGAGCACTGGCATTGCAGACACATTTCATATGGGTGCTAGAGATTCAAACTCCGAGTCGTCATCTCCCCAGGTCCTTGGTCTCTTGCTATTCCTTTCTGAATCTCTGTCCCCTTATTTTAGCTGTCTTATCCGGCAAAATTGCAATCTAAGATCAGTGCTGTTTCTTTCCTCACGATAGGGACTGTGAACTCCCAGGGTAGGGTTTAGGGGTAAGGGTTGGGGAGAATGGAACTCTGGCTGATAGCACTACCCATCTATGACCTTTGGTCCATGAAGACAATGTATGTTAATCCTCTGTCGCTCTGGTCAGCTCCTTTCTGGGTCTTGAGGACCACTGTCCCTTATAGTTCAACAGCCTCAGCCTTATAGTTCAACAGCCTCAGGCGCCACCTCTCATCCCACCTCACTGAAAAACAAAGGACTCCTATTTGAAAACCTGTGTAGCCATCACATTGTTTTCACTGTGATCTACTGACTAGAACAGCTGCTCCTGCTCGCCTGCTCAAGCTACCCTCTCGGCTTATGTCCACGATCATTCGTGTGTGTCCATCCTTTGAAACTCCGCTCCACCATTTGTACCCTGCTCTCTGCTTCAAATTACTAATTTGTAACGGCTCCTCCCACCATTCTCTAAGTTAGTAAAACTAACCCATGTCTGTCTCTTCCTAAAACTGTTCCTATCAAATCTTACTTTGCCCTTTAGTATAAATGCATTATGTATGTGTGTGCATTTCCAGTACAAAGCAACATGGACTTGATTTTCTTATGGCACATAATATATGAATTATTCCAAACTGGCAGTAGCCAGCTCCCAAGCATGCACCACGATAGACAATGGGATGACACTAGAAGAGAGAAAAGCAGAGAATTCTAAGCCTTGTTCCTCCCGTGGCTCTTCTATGCTCTAGAATTCTGTGAACATATATGAAGAAGAACAAAATGGGATATTTGTATTTCAGTTCCAAGAGCAGCAAGATTTCACTGATAACTAGATAGTGTTAGGTCTCCATAATACACAAAATAGACTTTAAAGTTAACAAAGGAAAAATTTGGCAAGCACCCTGCATTTAGGAATAATTCTTTTTATAGCTTGCTTCATTTAAGCTTGCGAGACTACTGAATAAGGAGGATTTCAGAAAGCTAAAGGAAGCTTTTGTGCTAAAGTGAATATTTCTATCAGGGCCTATTAATATTTGATAAATACCTTTGTGCTGAGCATCCTGCTTCTGCTTCCTAGTGCTGTGTTTGCAGGCCTGTGCCACAGCTGGGCTGGACAGTTCTAGAAATGTTTTACCTATTGGTATCTACCACTGAATTTAAAGAATTTATTAAGGCTAGGTGTGGTGGGGGCATATCTACAATCTCACTGATTGAGAGACCAAGGCAGTAGACTCTAAGATTGAGGCTAGCCTGGGCTATATAAAAACAAATAGTTCTCTAGAACTGTGTTCAATTATTTTGTAATCATAAGAACAAAACAAAACAAAACAAGCCAGACCAGAGAAACAGAAAACCCGGGTCTGGTGAGAGGGCTCAGTGCTATGAAGGTGCTTGCTGCCAAACGTGATTATCTGAGTTCAGTCCCCGGACCCACCTGAGAGGTGAGAGGAGAGAACTGAATCATGCAAGCTGCCTGACCATCACAAGACTGGCCAATTTACGGCATAGTTAATAAAATAAATTAAAGGCCCTAGATGGATGGGGATGTGTCTTTAGTTAGTTTCTAAAATTATGATTTACTGGTGTATTTAGTGTTGGGGTGTGGAGGGGCATACTTGTGCCAAGCCGTGCTTGTGGGGGCACAACAGCTTGTAGGAGGTTAGTTCTACTCGATTGATTGATTCACGGGACATTCCCCGGGTTACAGTCACTGGGAGGCTCCGGGAGACAAGAGAGTAGCTCACACAGCAGCTCCACAGAGTAGAGGTTTGTCTTTGTAACAACAGTTTTAAATTCACTGTGCTGACTGTAGATATTTTTCCTGACTTAGTACCATTTATACATTGCCCAAACACAATATTTAGATAAGTAGAAAGTCTCTTATTTTTACAGAGACTTATGTTTATTTTTAGGAGAGAGGTGAAGTGCATGTTTATGTCCTGGAGACTGATTTGTAGGCCACAGAAACACAAGGGCATGGAAGGTAAAAGTCATGAATATGGGAGAAAAGTCACTAGGCTAAATACGAGCGGCTGCGTAGGTCTAACATCCGACTGCTGCCTCAGTTTCCCTTAGGGCAGATCACTGGTCTGCAGTAGAACGAATTGGAACCACTAAAGAAATCGTAAGAGTAAAACAGTGTTTGGAAGCAGAAACAACTTATCACATTTTTAATTTAATTTGTATATGTGTGTTTCTTCTGAAATTAAGAGGATGAGTTACCAAGTAACAGTGAATTCCAGCAAGAGAGAGAAATGAGGGAGAGAATGGCCAAGGAGGTGAGCTAAAGGATGAAGGGGAGAGAGAAAGGTTAAGATACCTTTGGTGATGTCTCCAGTCTCTTGGACATGCTGGCCAAGTCTTCCAAATATGGCTTTCCTCTAGCGAATACCTCCACCAACTCACAGAGCTCTGCTCAGCCCTAACCCTAACCCTCCTAGTTTCTAGCTGGATGCCGGGCATGCACCTGCAGCTGGTCAGACTCCATCTCATCAGAAACAAATGCTACCTCAACAAAAACCTCACCCTTCTGATGAAGAATACAACACCCAATGAGAATGAGTCATTTGTGTGAAGCTGAGGTCAGGGCCTCATGAAACTCTTGTGTAAATTTTGTTTCTAGAACAATGGAATTACATTTAATAAAGTAAGGTTTACTAAAAGCAATTGCATAAATTAAAATTTTACTAATTTTATTTTAGGTAAGCTGGATGTAATGGAGCACTCGGATAATTCTAGTACCTAGGAGACTGAGGCAGGCTGCTGTTAGTTGTGGTCAGTGTGGCAGCCTGGGCCACAGAGTGAGATTATCTCAAAAACCAAAATGCACACAAAAATTTACCTTATGTAAAAGATAGAGTCACCAAATTAAAGACACTAATAGGCATGTAAGGCTAGTTAGGTGATAGTGCTCTAAGAGATCACAGAGGGCAGATAAGAAAGCACACCATGGTGGGCATGCCATCATGGGCTTTCCACTTCAGAGCTACTATCTGGAAAACGGAGATAAAAACTTTGATTATAGAAGACCATGGCAGCCAAATAAAAAAAAAAAATGTTTTTCTTCTAACAGATGGCTCATGCCCTGATGATGTTTGCGTTTCAGGGTTTAGGATTACCTATTAATAAGGAAGCTTTCCACTGATATTTCTAATTCAAAAGAAACAAGTCCTTTGTAAATCACTGTGGAGTGATATATTGTACGTATGTTTGTTTAAGAAGCTGGGGTGGAGTCACTTTAAAACTTTATATCTAAATCCTGTTTGTGGCAGGTCTATAAAGCAGCTGTGGATGAGACAGCTTTTCTTTATAATTTCTGCTCTGGGCAATGCTGTGTGACAAAGTGGAATCAAGCAGGGTACCCACATAGTGATGACCATACTCTTCTTTCTAGCGGTGAGCCCCGAGGCTGGGATAACATTACCAGCCAGCTTGGGGAGCTTGGTCAGACATGCAGCCTGCATGAGAAACAGGAACTGGCTGCTGAAGCTAAGGCCATGATTGGCAGGGGCCCCGGACAGCTATTAACCACCATTACCCTTGATGCTGCTGGATCCCAGAATGGGAATCTGGAGGACCCATCTTTTTTGATGAAGATTTTTTTTTTTTTTTTGGTTTGAGGATTCTCAGCAAGTTATGAGATGAAAGACTAAGTTATAAAATTGCTAGAGATGGAGGAAATTTTAGGAAAAATATCTTTGTAGTAAGTAGGCTCAAAATTTTAAAAAATGTTATTATTTAGAAAGTATTTGAATTTTGGGGTAAAGGAAATAGCTGAGGGGGTGGAAGTGCTCATGTCCTGATGTCCTGAGTCAAATCCCCAGAACTCATGTTAGAAAGTGGGGTGCAGTAGTGAGTGAGCATCTGTAATCCCAGCACAGAACTGCCTGCTCCAAGCCTGCAGGTCAAAGGTCAGTTAGTCTTGGGTATGCAGCACAATGGCAGAAACAAGAGACCCTGCCTCAAACAAGGTGAAAAGTGAGAAGTAACTCTCAACAGTTGTCCTCTGTCTTCCCTGTGACATGAGCATAAATGAATTTCTACATGTCCTCTACTGGCTAAGAGGAAGGCACATCCGTTAACTCTATAAGGGCCACACACTGGTTCTGATGAGTTATGGAATGCTTTAAAAAAGGCGCAAAGTCAGTAGGCTGGAAGAGTTGGTGGAGGGAAATGAATATGATAAGATATGTGTACAAAACTCTACAGAGAGAGGGGCAGGGAGGTGGTAGGAATGAGAATGTTCCCCAAAGACCCAGATGGTTGAATAACTGGTTCCCAGTGGGTGGACTTGGCCTTCTGGGAGAAAGTGTGTCCTTGGGAGTGGCTTCAAGGTTTCGAGGGCACACAGGATTCCTAGTTCACCCTCTGCTCCCCTCATGTGCCTGTTGTCTGCTGTGCGATGGAACCAGAAGCCAAATAAACCCTTCTGTAGGCTGTCCTGGCCACGGCATGTATCACAGCAACAGGACACTCTTCCCACCTTCCTTCTTCCCGCCTGCTGACTTTGTGTCCTTTTTTAAAGCATCCCATAACTCATCAGAACCAATGTGTGGTCCTTATATATTTAACTGAGGTATCTTCCTCTTAGTCAGCCATCAGGGTTGGGGTGGTGTGGGGGTGGTGTGAGCCCAGACCAGGAATGGTGGCTCATGCTGGCAACCCAGTACTTTGGGAGGAGG
>PVIH01006472.1:0-110795 GCA_004025045.1 Sigmodon hispidus | reverse complement strand
GGCTTTTTTTCGTATCTTCTTTGAGAGCTTCGAGGCTTTTTTTCATATCTTCTTTGAGAGCTTCGATGATCATCAAAAAGGAATTTTTGGTGTTGCTTCCTTCTGTTTCCTCTTCATTGCTCAGTTCAGGTCTTGTATTTGTAAGATCGCCACTCTCTTCTGGAGTTACCATATTGCCCTTTGTATTATTATGTAATTTTTTGCACTGACGTTTGCCCATGGGTTCAGTGGTTCACGATTAGATGGCTCCTGGTCAGTTGTGGCAGTTTGGTTTGTGTGTCTCCTGTCACCTCTCTGGTCAGGGTTCGAATCCGCCCCTCAGAGACCCCTGCAGTTGGTTTGCTCAGTTCACTCAGTTCGGGGTCGCAGTAGGGATCCTTGCAGATACCCTCAACAGCAGCAGGAGCTGTGGGTGTGGCCAGGTGCAGAGTTCAGCTTCCCCCTGCTCCAGAGTGTGCTGGGACGCCACAGAGAGCACCGGTCCTCTGGTCAGGGTTTGAATCCGCCCCTCAGAGACCCCTGCAGTTGGTTTGCTCAGTTCACTCAGTTCGGGGTCGCAGTAGGGATCCTTGCAGATACCCTCAGCAGCAGCAGGAGCTGTGGGTGTGGCCAGGTGCAGAGTTCAGCTGCCCCCTGCTCCAGAGTGTGCTGGGACGCTGCATGACCAATATTGTTAATTGCCGTAATTTTGTTGTTGTTGTTGTTGATAGTGTGTCAACACAGGTTTCAGAAACTTCAAAAGTAGAATGACAATACATTGCATTATCTGAGTATCACATTTGAAGGATTAATGAGAGATATTTTATAATAAATATATTCCTGGAGAATTAGCAAATATGAGTAACTGTCATCTTATGACAAAAAATATTGAAAAGTACCAGCTGTCAAAAACTTACCAATATATTTAAATATATTGCAGATTATAGTAAATCATTTTTGAATGCCCAGAACATTGTCTACTTCCTATGGAACTTCCTTTACCGACTCTTGTTCTACTCTGCTCTTTTGGCTAATACTGGTTGGCTGTGGGATCCACCTGATTCTGGTAGGTTGAATTATTCTCTTCCAGTATACACTGAACTCCAAAATGCCAGCTACTCTCTATGTTTGAATTGTCTGTAAATGTATACACTAGAGCCATGTGGTGTTCGGATTATAGACTATATGTGAGAAAAAATGGCAAAGTTTATTCACAAAGACGGAATATCAGGTGCAAATGAGAAAGAAATCAAAAAGAGAGCAAAATAATCGTTAGTTCTTTCTTAAGAATACTTACATTCAGGATTTCTGGTGTGTGTGTATGTGTGTGTGTGTGTGTGTATGTGTGTATAAGTTCTCTATGAGTGTGATTTGTATGTGCCCCTGCACAAATGTTCAGTCAGAAGACAACCGTCGGTTGTATCCTCATCTTCTACTTTCTTTTATTTAGAGTTTCTATGAACTGAGACTTTGTCTTCACCATCTATTTATCCATGGCAATCAAGAGTTTCCTACTCTTGGAGGGCCTAACTCCTTTTCCCAATAGTTCCCCAGTGGGTGTTCTTGATTCAGTGAGCTTCCCAGAGCTCCAGCCAGCCATCACTGTGAGAATTTTCCTCAAAGTCCCTATCCCCTTGCTCATACAGATTCTCCTCCCCCATTCTCAGCTGGACAGAAGCTCAGCCTAATGATCAGCCATGTGTCCCTGCCTTTATCTCTAATCATTGTTGGACGTAGGTTCTGTGATGACATTTGGGGTGGTTACTCATTTGATTATAGCAGAAGTTCTGTCCAGGCAACCCCTCAACTATTGGTTGGAGATGTAGCCAGGAATATCCTGTGAGTTCTTAGAGGTTTCCCTAGCACCTGGTCTTTTTCCAACCCCACACTGGCTTTCTCTATCAAGATATAAATCTCTTTTTTTGGCCCTCTTTGTTCCTCCTCTCACTCAACCATCTCTTTCTCTTATGATCTGTTCCCACCTTTTCTTGGTTACAAATCATTATGATCCCAGTTTGCAAAGGAGATCTTCACTATTTTCTCTTCCTACAGGAATCTCTGGATATCTCTTTTAAGTTCCTTCTGATCTCAAACTGTTCTGGGGTAGTCATTTGCAGCTTGGGCATTGCAAAGAATAATGCTGCTATGAACATAGTTGAGTTAATGCCTTTAAAGTACAAATGTGCATCCTTTGGGTATTTGTCAAATGGTGATATTTCTGGATTCTTGGTGAGATTGATTCCCAGTTTTCTGAGAGACCACCATACTGCATTCCAGTGTGGCTGAACAAGTTTACACTCCCACCAACAATGGAGGAGTGTTTCCCTTGCTCCTCATTTTCTCCAGCATAGGCTGTCATCTGTGTTTTTGATCTTAGCCATTCTGACAGGTGTAAGGTAGTATCTCAAAGTTGCTTTGATTTGCATTTCTCTTATGGCTAAATATGTTGAATAATTTTTCAAGTACCTTTCAGCCATTTGTAATTCTGTTGAGAATTTTCTTTTTAGCTCTGGACTCTATTTTTAAATTGGATTATTTAGGTATTTTTGGGCTCTAGTTTCTTAAGTTCTCTCTATATTTAGAGATCAGTCCTTTGTCAGTTGTAAAGGTGGTGAAGATCTCTTCCTATTCTGTAGGCTGTTTTGTCTTATTGACTGTGTCTTTTGCCTTACAGAAACTTCTCAGTTTTGGGAGGTCCCATTTATTAATTGTTGTTCTTAGTGTCTGTGCTAGTGGTTTATATTTAGGAAGTAGTCACCTGTGCCAATGCATTGAAGAGTATTTTCCACTTTCTTTTCTATCAAGTTCAATGTAGCTAGGTTTACATTTAGGTTTTTTATCCACTTGGATTTGAGTGGAGAATGATAGGTTTGGATCTATTTGCATTCTTCTATATACTACCATCTAGTTATGCTAACACCATTTGTTGAGGGTACCATTTTTGTTCCATTGAATATTTTTGGACTCTTTGTCAAAAATCACATGTTCATAGGTGTGTGGGTGAATGTCAGGGTCTTCAATTTGATCACATTGATCCATAATTCTGTTTTAATGACAGTACCAGGCAGTTTTTATTATTGTAGCTTTATAGTATAGCTTGAAGTCAGGGATGATTGTTGGTATGTTTCAGATATACCCTTGCCTGCAGAATGTGCTCCCAGGCACAGCTGTGCCTTGACATGCCCACCTATTTTTTAGAAATTAAAATGTACCAAGCTACAGGGTTGAACAAGATAGGTTGAGTTCAGATGAAGGAGCTAGCAAGTTATATGCCTAAGCCCTAGGTCAATCAGCATAAAAAAGAGGGAATAACACATGACACTTTTTTCTCTGCCCTCTCCTTTTCTTCTGGCTTTCTTTGTTCCTTTTTTCTTTCTCCTTCCCTACACCTTTTCCAAATATCCAAACTCCCTAAATAAAACTCTAAATGGCATCTGGCAGTGAATGTTTCGTGTCTCTTCCCACATGCAAAATACTAACAATGATGATGCCTCCTGAAGTTGTTTTGTTGAGCAGGATTGTTTTGGGAATTTTGGCTTCCTGTTATTTCATATGAACTTTAGTATTGTTCTTTCAAGGTCTGCAAAAAATTGTGTTGGGATGTTGATGGGGATTGCATTGACTCTGTAGATTGCTTTTGGTAAAATTGCCATTTACTATATTGATCCTCCCTATCCAAGAGTATGGGGGAACTTTCCATTATCTGTTATTCTGTTCAATTTCTTTCTTTCTTCAGTGACTTAAAGTTTTTGTCAAACAGGTCTGCTACTTCTTTGGTTAGAGCTATACCTACCAAGATATCTAATACAATTTGCAGCTATTATAAAGGGTGATATCTCCCTTATTTCTTTTTCAGCCCTTTTATCTTTAGTGTATAAAAGGGTTATTGATTTCATTGAGTTAATCTTGTATCCTGCTACATTGCTGAAGGGGTTTACCAGCTGTAGAAGTTCCCTGGTAGAATTTTGTGGGTCACTTATGTATACAATCATATCATCTGCAAATAGAGATAGTTTCACTTCTTTTCCAATTTGTATCCCCTTAATCAGCTTTTATTCTTATTGTTTAGCTAAAACTTTGAGAACTATATTTATATTTATATTAATTTATTTCTATTAAATAAATAAAGAAAGAGAGGACAGTTTTGTCTAGTTCCTCATTTTACTGGGATTGCTTTGACTTTTTTTCCATTTAGTTTGATGCTGGATGTTGGCTTGCTGTATGTTGCCTTTATTATATTTAAGTATTTTCCATGTATTCCTAACCTCTCCAGGACTTTTATCATAAAGTAGTGTTGGATTTTTTCAAAGGCTTTTTCTGCATCTAATGAGATGATGATCATGACAGGAAATAAAACTATATTATGTGCTTATTGATACATTGATTTGAATTGAACCTGGAATAAAAATCTGTTTGGTATATCATTAAAGGTAAAAGTAATTTTGATTATATATGTACACAAGCTTTTATAAAGGACAGAAAATGGATATCTTTGAGCAATTTAATAAATGCTCATGTGACTCACTTGTTTGTATCTGTATCAAAAGCAGAAGTAGGCAGAAAAGTTCCAGGCCAATCTGAAGATACTTTAGAGTATGCAACTACAAGACCATAAAGGTTTTCACAGTGACAGAATTGGAGTTATTCTCAGGATTTTAGTTTTAATGCCTTGGCAAGCTATATTCCACAGAAATGTCCTATAAGAACATATCACTGACATACAGTTGATATTTCTACCATTGTTGGTCTCTAAAGTAGTTGTTCATTTATGAAGTGTGTATACTATTGAGAAGTAATTTAATAACTACAAAACCTTTTAAACAATAGACAAAAGAAACACAGTTATGGAGAAGGGTTGGTAAGTTAAAAGAAAGCAATATGTATAGGAGAATTAAAAGTCAGTGGAAATACTCTGAGCTTTCAGACTCAATAGCCCGAAGAGCAGATTATAGGACCATGAGTTGCTTAACCACAATGCTCCGTGTACTACTTATACTATTCAGATTATCTAGGGTTTGGAGTGCAAATATAAGCACCAATCAGTGGGAATTGAAAGTCGATCACTCATCAGCCCACAGTTCCATCTTCATTATATCCCTAAATCCATCATTTCTATTTCACAGATTTTCTACTGGGAGGTTGTACAGATATTTTGCACTCATTTCCTTTAATCAACATTTTTATTTTACATATACATTAAAGAAGCTTTCTACTTACTGCCTGCACAATAAATGTTCTTTGGATAAATGTAATACTTTTGTTTCAGTGAGTTTGTTAGCACAATAATAAGTGTTTACTGATGTATTGGTCTGCATAGACAGAATATTAAGTTTAGACAATACTGAAGACACTATTTGGTTCAAAATTTACTCATTTTACTTTTAAAAAATAATAATAGACATGAGAGGGGAAGTAAACCTCATCAGATGACAGAGACAGGGCTTTGACTTGAAATCAGATGTACTTTCAAGCCTTTATTCTTCATAGAGGTTTAATTCATTCATTGCCTAATGACTGATTTATTTTAATCATGTTTCTACATCACACCTAAAATACATTTTTGGCCTTGCAGTCAAACCATATCAATACTGGCTTAAATTAATTCTTTTGTTGGTTTTAGATTCAACTTAGGACATGGTAATCTACTTTTACATATATATATATATATATATATGTATATATCTGATGTATTTCTGTTCCTTCCAGAAAAACACAACTGAAATTACTCAGCCTGCTTCTCATTTCACTTGATACAATCTCTGACTGCCACATAACCAACCATCTCCCTAAGAAATGTGCTCAATTTAAATGGTACTGATTTCATGTCAGTTTACAGAAGTCCTTGTCACTTGGTAAAATATCTTGTGCAGTGGGAATCTCTTTTTAAAAAGGTCAGCAATCTTCAGGGTTTAGTGAATCGATACCATCTATTCAGGGATGATCTCGCACTGTGTATTCATGGCAGTAGATGGACACATTTATAAAAGCAACAGAAGAGGTCTCTGGAAGAATGGTGACACATTTTAAATTTTATGTAGAATTGGATGCAGACTTCGACAGATGAAGAGATAAAATGTCAGCTAGAGAATCTGGAGAAGAAGGAGTGCGAGGGTGACAGCAAGAGAGAATGAGAGCGAGAGCAAGAGATATTCAGGAGGGAAGTGGATTAAAACTGCTTCAGATTGTCTGACATCTTCCTCTGCAGCAAGTAGAGTCCTGTAGAATCACAGTTCTCATAGTCTATAAACATTAAGTGATCAGTACATTGAAAGAGGTTATCAGGACTCTACAATGTCAAGATATAACTTTGGTATAATTATTTCTTTGTACTTACATGTGTTCTGCATTAATCAAACCATTTATTTATCCAGTACCTACCCCATGTATACGGCAATTTTAATAAGAGGAGAATGAGCCTGGATTTTTGCCACAGAAATGAAGATCTGTGATGGTAGAAAAATATAGAACTTGACACTGACCCTTTCTGTGTTTAAATTTCTAAGTTTTTGAAAGTCATAGAAGCTATGCATTGTAAGACTTCAGTTTATTGTGTGCTTGTAGTTCTTTCGATTGACAGCTGCATCTTTTCTTCTTATACATCTTCAGTGACAATGAACACAGAAGTTGCTGAAGTAGTCTGTTTTCCTTTTGGACAATTTGAATTTTAGAGAAATTGAGATTTTTGTATGGAAGTAACTTTTTTTTTTTTTTTAGAAACTTTTAAAGTCATTGACCAATGAGTTATAGTGATATGAGAATGTCTTTTTGTATGCTGTGAAATAAAGGAACTGGTTTGGCCTATGGTGGGCACTGTGTAGAGGTAGGTGGAGGAATCAGACAGAGCACAGGTAGGTGAAGTAGGACAGAGTCAAGACACACACCATTCAGCCACCCAAGAATCAAAAAGTAAAAGAGCACAGGCCATGTGGCAGAGCAGATTAATGGAAAAAGGTTGGATTAAGATGAAAGCACTAGCTAACAATATTCCTGAGCCATAGGCCAAGCAGAATGAAATTAATATAAGCATCTATGTGTTTCTTTGGGACTTTGGGATTGCTGGTCCAGATAAGCTGCAGTGAGCATATCTGAACTGTGGAGCTAGGCTGGCCAGAAACCTCATATTACAGGTATCTAACTGGGATTTTTGCATTTTTCTCTGAGATATTGGTTGTATTTATTCATTTCTGAGTTTAAAATGAGTCACAAAATACATAATTAAATAAATAAATAAACTTCAACAAAGTATGGAATATATAAAGCTTGCCTGAAGTTCAGAGGACAAAACCAGTCACAGAGTTAGCTATAGAGGTCAGGCAGTGCCTGTAGACACCTTTAATCCCAGCACTAGGAAGGTTGAAACAGGATATGGCTGGACATAGAAAGAAATAT
Organism: Sigmodon hispidus; assembly: GCA_004025045.1. Lineage (NCBI taxonomy): Eukaryota > Metazoa > Chordata > Mammalia > Rodentia > Cricetidae > Sigmodon > Sigmodon hispidus. Next base: position 103,427 of record PVIH01006472.1, on the reverse strand, counting down.
ATAAGGCAGAGGAGACAGGAGTTCAGCCCTGTTCTCTTCCCTGTACTTCCGTTCTCTTTGGGCTGAATGCTTAGAAGTATTTAGTCTGAGGATTTATGAAGACAGGAAAGAAGTTGGCAAGGGAGAAGTGGTTGTGGCTTGTTCCCCTGACTCTCTGATCCTTAAGCTTTACCCCAATATCTGTCTCTGGGTTTTAATTATAATACCAATCAGGACTTGTGCAACAATATCATCAACATTATACAGCTTAGCAAGTGCTTAAAGAGGCCAATCAGTTTGACAAACAACTTCCTTTCTCCAAATACACAAGCATTCTGGACATTGAAGCTTATTTTATTTACTCAGATATGTTGTAGCTTATTTTAAGATATCCTGACTGAACAGACACAGCCATCATGAATGACTAGAGAAGTTTCCATTTTCTCCTCTAATCCCTCCACTGCCTGTTGAATTATTTCTGGGCACACTGATTAAGTTTCTTGAATATCTCAGTAGTGTAATCTCATCTCAGCTGTCCTAACTTTTCCCATACAGAATAATTTAGCAGTGTTTAAACAGAAAAAATGAAATGCCTGCACATTAATACCCTAAGTACTAATTCTCTCTTAGGTTTATGGATCTTCTTTATGTTACCTGTTTCTTCTTAAGGGGCTGTGAAGAAGTTCCCTGGTTTGTTCAAGTGGGAGCTGGTTTATGCACCTTGGATGGAAGGAATGACTTGGGCTAGAGTAGGAGGCAAACATGGCATAAGCCACAGGGGAAACAGGCAAATTATACATGATGGAGGAATTGCCAAAGAAAGAATTCAGTGTAGTTTTTAGGTATGGATGGCACCAGGTCAAAGCTGCAAGACTATCTAGGTCAGCAGTTTTCAACCTGGGGTCTCAACTCTTTTGGAGATAGAATGACTCTTTCACAGAGGTTGCATGTCAGATGTCCTGCACATTAAATATTTACATTGACGATTAATAACAGTAGTAAAATTACTGTTATGAAGTAGCAACAGAGACCTAGGTCCTATGTATTCTCTGGTCTATATCTCATCTATAGCTTCACCAGGTGCCTCTGCTCAAATGTCCACATACAAGTATGTTCTGCAACAGTACACTTTTAAGTTCCTTCTGTGGTATCTGACCTTAGTCCTCTCAGTGCTGCATTAGCTTCACAGAGCTGCTCAAAGGGATCCCTTTATTCCTCATTTGCTGTACTGAATCATGGAGAGCAACAATCTAATTATTGTCATGGAGCAACAAGGCTGAACTTTCTGGCTTTGCTTCACCTTGAACAACTTTATGCTCTCTCTCTCTACCTTCATTAACATTATGAGATCAACCAAAGATAGATTTCCACAGGATAAGAGATTTAAAAAAGTAAAAGTTGAATATCATATAGTGGACCTAGTATGTTTTGGTGTTTGAAAGCATTGCAATGCAAAAATTGTGAGAAATAAAAGGTGATCACAGATGGCATGTTTGTATCAGCAATGAGAACAATAGAGCTTTACAATGAAGATACAGGAAATACAATGCATGATTGGCATCATCTTTTCAAAGTTCAGAAAGAATCTGGGAGCCTTGGAAACTCACCCAGAATGTTTCCTACTTTACCTGTACACATCTAAATGAATTATATTTCAGAATTCAAACCCCAGAAGTGTTATGAGGATAACATGTATATATGAATTGTTGACTACATCAAAGAAAATGTGTTTTTGTGGACTTTGACGTTCAAATACTTCAAAATTGTTCTTTGAAGGCATATTAAGTTGTTTTTTAATATTTCTAACATTGAAGTTGTTAAATTATTCTTGGTTTAGATTTGGCTTTGTGGATTAATTTGTGAGTCAACTAAAAGTAGTTTTATTATTATGGAAAAATAGGTTTTAAAATTATTCATTATATAGGATATAGTCAGTTTTCAAATTGTGAAATGTCCTTAGTTATTAACTAAATAAATGGTTGATGGAGTTTAACTTTAAAATTAAAGGCTAGTAGAGTACAATAAAACTGTAATAAATATTAGCTTGTTATTCATTAAAATTTAATTTGGGGTAATATTCTTCTTTGTTTTCTATCTTTGCAGAGTTGAACAATACTGTAATTGCAATGATTGATAGATTCCTCATTAAAACTTCAGAATTGCTTTTCTTCATGGGATCTAGTTTCCAAGCTTCTTTATAAAATGTTATTGTTCTAAACAATTGTTGCCACTGCTTTAACAGTCTCTAGTCCAAAACAATAAGAGAAGAAAAACACTCTTCCAAGAAGTAATAAAAGTATGTGACATACAATGAAGAAAAAAAGCAAACTTCTAAAATGCTGTATTACTGTGCATAGATATTCAAGTTTAAATGTTAAAAAAAACAAAGAAACTCTTCCTCATTTCAACAAGAAGACAAGCAACAAACAGGGGCACATACTTAGAACCCAGGACTTTGAGAGCTGAACTCCAAATGCATCAGACACAACACATCAGTTCTTCAAAGGTATAAATTAATTGCAGTAGGGTAGTAGAAAACACTAGATAATGAGATAGTTAATGTTTACTTCTATATGTCATTATTTTACATCTTTTCATTTAGACACATAGTGGAATATATTTTGCCCAACATTGATATGAATTTCAAAAACTTTCCTAATGTCTACATTTAGGATATTAAGTATTTAATTAATAAAGTAAATGGACTATAAGATTCTTACAAAACTTGGACTTTTGTAATTAAATTTGGTCAACTACTTTATCCCTGTATATAGCATTCTTATTACTTTAATTTCAACATTTCTTAATTTTCTCCCACACCTGCTAACCTCTGTACAATTACTTTCCCACATTCATGTTGTTTGATCCAAGCTTGTGACTCACAAAATTTACATTGCTGTAAATTTCACAGGAATCTACAAAGAGAGTACAGTGCAGTGCTAAGTATCACTCACTCATTTCCTTACAGTGGTCTCACCTACATAGAGTCTAACAGCAGACCAAAACATTGACTTCCATGAAATGGATGTATATGAACATCTGCCACTTCATATTATGTGGATTTGAATAACAACTACTGTGACTGAGACACAAAATTACTTTGTGATCAGAATGACTTTGCTCTTTCTATCCTTCTATGGACACCACTACATTTCGGTCTGAATCCTTAAGCTTTGGCATTGATGTTTGTCTTTAACTCAGTAATTTTATTTTATTTAAATAGAATAATGTATTTATTCTATTATAATCTATATACATTTATCTATTATTATATTTATCATCCATGTAAATAGAATTAAATATTATTTGGACTTTTGGGAGTAACTTTTTATTTCATTTGGCATAATATTCTTTAGTTGCATCCAGAGACCTCCAGATGTGTAAACAATTGTTTATTTTAGTTGTTGATTACAGAATAATATTTTACAAATGGGTCTGTGTATGTGTGTGTATATGTGTTTATTTAACTGCTTTTGGTGTTGACTACTGTGGTAGTCCTAGGTATAACGAGTTACAGAAAATTTTCATCTTAATAGCTAGGAAAACTTAAATATTTGGGCAAGAAAATGTGTCTTTTTTATCTATCTATCTATCTATTTATTTATAATTTATTTTTATTTTATTTATAAAATAAAGTCTTTTTTATTCATGTATTTCCTTGTTCCCCCTCCCTTCCCCCTCCTTAGCCTTCAGCCTCCCTCCTCCCCTTTCCCCCATCCCCTCCCCAGAAATGGCAAGAAGTCTCAAGGTGGATCAGCTCAGCATCCATTCCAGGCAAGTCCAATTTCCTCATCCTAATATATTGTAAAAAGAAATGGTACTTGAAAGGTTCATCATCTAATATTTAATATACATAATTAACCTTCATTTCACATGTAGAATTTGAGAAGTGTTTGAAGAAGAATTCTAAATAATGAAAGCCAAGAACAATTACATTATACTGTTTGGATTATGTTTTCATTAGAAATCACTCTTAAAAGAAAAGTAGTAATGTAAAGCAAATTAGAGTTTTTACTGTGCCATGCTGAAACATTTAGACTTTTAAATGAAACACTATCTTTTCATAAGTACAATGAATAGAAACATAAATTGGACAAACTTTGACTTTCCTTCACATATTTTAACAAATGATACTGGATTCACCACCTGGTGACAGCTTATCCCAGGCATCTCTGTTGGTTTTGCACGTGAGATCAGACACACACACTACAAGCGCCACACTAGAGTTTATTCAGGGGAGTTGCTGAGTGGGTACAAGGGAGAGAAGCAGAAGAGAAAAAGACAGATTTTCACATGGTGGCTCCTTTTAAGAGAACAAGTGGGCATGGATTTACATAGCCACTCCTAAGACTGTGCCTTCCATAGGTGCTATGTTGGGCTTACCACATGGCTGCTCCATGCCAGGAATCCTTACAGCTCACCCTTACGTTTATTATTTAAAAAGCCAGGTTTATGTGTGTGTAGGAGAATGTATTGAACTAGAACAGGGTCAACAGATCTCTTAAGGCTGCTTCAAGCTGTCTTAAGGGTGAAGTTTGTCTTTTCAGAAGATGAGAGCTGTATCTTTTGGTGATCTGACTTGGAGTTATTTATTTTGGTGTTTTCACAGGTGAGGATAACCTCTTCAGGTTGGCATGTTCCTTCAAGTCATCTGTAAGCCTGGATTTATGGATAGGTAGTGCTTAACTCTGGTCTCCTTGTGAAATGCATTATTTTGCCCATCTATTGTTACTGAAAATTTTGATGGGTATTATAATCTGGGCTGGCATCTGTTCTTGCTTGGGATTTGTACAACATCTGCCAAGTCCTCTGACTTATAGAGTCTCCATTGAAAAGTTAAATGTTATTCTAATAGGTCTATTTTTTCAATGATGTTTTTACCTTGTAGATTTTAATATTCTTTCTTTGTTGTATATGTATAATATTTTGATTATTTTGTGCTCAGGAGAATTTTATTTCTGGTTTAAACTATTTGATGACCTGTATGCTTTTTCTACTTTAATAGGATTCTTCTTTTTAGGTTAGAATTTTTTTTCTATAATCTCAATAAAAATATTTTCTGTGCCTTTTACAAGTGTTTCTTCTCTTTTTCTCTATTTCTATTATTGTTATATTCAGCCTTTTCCATTAACAGCACATTACCAGGAACATTACCAGCACAGACAGTTTTAAACTATATTATACAGTTTGTGCTCAGAAGCCCTGATTTTTTTCTAAAGCTCATCTGTTACCCTGGTAACATTTTCTCTTCTATACTGCTCCACGGTGTCCAGTAACTTTAGAAACCTAGCTACTCCTGCATCCCCCCCCGCCCCCGCTTCAACCAAAGGAAGCTTTATATAGTAGTTATTTAGTCTTTGGTATAAAGAAAGTAGTTCATGCATTCAAATATGTGTATATGAATTCTTGTGCTGTGTGTGCAAGCATCTGGAGGATAGAGGTTGACTTTGGGTTTTAATTTGTTCACTCTTTACCTTAATTTTCTCTCACTGAACCTTGAGATTTTCAATTTTACAGGGTTGATAGCTTTTGAGTTTTGGGGACCTAGCTGTCCTGCCTGTCCCTGTCCCTGTTCCTGCATTCACCCATGTTACTGTTACAGATACATGCTGTGATGCCCATGATGTTTCTTCTTGTATGCTAGAGATCTAAATTCAGATCTAAATGCAGGAGTATTTTACTCTCTGAACTATCTCCCTTTTCCCATTTTTTTCTAAACAAAATATTTATTATTGCTAAAATCTTTAACTTACTTATGAACAGGTACGTAGAAGAAATTTCTGAAGGCTTACTGCACTTCCTCTGTAGTTAATCTGTGACTCAGAAATATCTTGTCTTGATGGAGGGCTGTGATGGGACCATTATTTGCTGAGTAACAGTTAAGCCAATATGTGAGGACAGAATATATGCATATGATATACATTGTGTATACGTGTGAATATCGGATGTCTCCCATGAGAAGCTAATCTTTTCTATCTTTATCCGGATCAGTAGTTCTTGAACATTCAAATACTGAGACCCTTTAATACAGTTTATCATGTAGTGACATTCAACCATGAAATTATTTTTGTTACTGCTTCATAACTGTATTTTTCTACTGTTATAAATTGTAATATAAATAATTGATATGTGGATGGCCTTAGGTGACTTCTGTGAAAGGGTCATGACCCACAGGCTGAGAACCATTGGTCTAGGTATTTTTATAGGGTATAAATAACAAAATAACAAAAGCTTAAATCAATGTTATTTGGTTTTCATGAGCATTAGTGACCTAGCATGGTGATATGTGGTAGGTACTTAGATGAACTCTCTTTTTATTGATACCATATTTTGAGTGGTGTTTACAATCCAGTATTATACTTCTTTTATTAAAACTGTAAAATTAATTCCCAAGTTTCAAACTGTGTAAAATACATCAGCAGTGAATGTGAGTCATCTTGCTGTGACTGATGCTTAAGAGAAATATTTTGTCTTTCTTGTGGGTCTCCAAATCACCAGTTTACAAGTCATTGCTAAACCACAAATGCCCCTGCACCTTCCAAACTCCTGCCTTTACCTGCTGGTCAGGAGCAAAACCCTTACATCAGTGGGCTGGAAGGTTCAGCATGAATTTAGGGAGACACTATGAACTGTTTACTGAGCAGCATGAACTGACTGCCCAGAGTGATTATAAACATCTAGAGTTTTGAATAATGATCAACCTGCAAATAAAACTCAAGGAAATGGATCTAAAAGAAACTTGCTTTGAGGGCATTTTTGTGAAATGGCCTCTGCTATTGACATTTTTGCTTATTTGTGTTTTTCTACTTCAGTCATGGATATGATCATTCAGCTTATTAAATCAATACATTTGTGAGTCAGGCATTTATCTAAGCCTATTATAGGACCCGTGCTGGGTACCACAAATGCTATTTGGAAAGCAAACTAATGAATTTTCTTGCCAATGACATTACAAGCCCATTGGGGTAGAAAGTGCCATTACTAGACCCATGTTAGATCATATTTTGCATATGAACTCTTGGGATCTTATTGACATTTCAGTTGTTCTTGAATGTCTATTTACACAATTGTTCTTTGCCTTCAGAGGGCATGGGAAAAGGTCTGAAAAAAGGTAAGTGTGAGTTTCCTGGGCTCCCTGGTTGGCTGATAAGAAAATTACCTAGGGGGACTGCCATGACTGCTTTCCTCACACAGTTGCTTTTTCTTGGGCACCAACCAGACTGTATGTATCCTTTTTTTTAAATCCTGGATGGTGTTGTGGCTTGAATATAGTCATGGGTATTGTATTGAAAGATGATGCAAGTCTCTGAGGTCCTTAGGTATGTGAGGTGGGATCCTTCAAGAATCCCAAAAGAACTGTTAGAATAGAAAAGGAACAAGTTTGGTCAGGACCATATTATGCTTTCTGTGGTGATATATTATATATTTAATAAAAATAATCTGGAGTACCAGAGAACAGAGCCACTCACAGAGCCAAGCCTTGAAGGTCAGGGAGTGGTGACCCACACATCCCATCTTTTAAGAGGCAGAAATCCAGCTCTGTGAATTCAAGATTTAACAGAGCCAGATTATGGTAGCACACAGCTTTAATCCTAGCCCTAGGAAAGTTGAACCAGGAATTGAGATAGCTGGGAAAAGAGAAGGAAGGAGTTCAGCTTTCCCAGTGACTTTCTGTTTAGGCTGAGGATGAGAGAGGCTGGAGCTGGAAAGACTAGCCTAAAGAGTAGGCTGGGTGAGAATTGGCTGTGGTTTGCTCCCTGTCTCTATGATATTTCACCTTTTCTCCAATATCTGGCTCTAGGTTTTTATTGTAATACCAAATAGAATTTGTGCAATAGCTTCCTGTTGAGATAGCATATCTACTTGCTGTCACAGGTGCTTCTGCCATCAACCATTGTCCTGAGGTCCTCACTAGAATGGACCTAATGCAGATACCTCTTAAACTGAAAATCAAGCAAAATGCATTTTTTTTCTTTACGCATTATCTGCTTCAAGTATTTTATTGTTTGTGGTGATGCCAAAGGTCAAAAATAATTCTGGACAGAATCTGCTTTGACCATGTACTTGGAATTCTAAAAAACCTTCCCTGCAATGTCTGATCATTCTTCTGTGTCATATTATCAGCAAGGTCAGTCATGGTTTTAGGCTCATTAGGACTTTATTTTCATCTGACATGTCAGCTTTCACTGGATTTATGGTTCATATATGATAGTTGTGGAGGTTCTCTAAAACGCTTTTGGTGGGTTTAAAGGTCCAAATAATTTTGGATATTATATTCTTTTCACTCTGTTGATATTTGTACTATAGGTGCCATATCACAGTGAATTGAGCTGGTGGTGCCTTTGTATAAGTCAGTATAGTTGAATCAACCTGAATTTGGAGTTTGTAGTTACCATGATGTGCTCGGGGTAAAAAGGTAATAATTTAATTAAGAAGCTCTGGTCAAATAGCAAAGGTGTCATTTGTACGTCTTTTAGGCACAGATGTGCATGTATGCATGTGGTCAGAGGACAACCTTTGGCATCATTCACTGGTTTGTTTATTTGTGTTTGTTTTGTTTTTTGTTTTTTTAAAACAGGCTTTTTACAAGTCTTGATCTTTCTAAGTAGACTAACTTGAGTGGCTGGCCAAGGAACTTGAGAGCCTTCTGTTTGAGATTCTTCAGTGTTGATATTGCAGGCTTATTCCTGGATATTATTTTTTTCATGTGAGCTCTGAGAATTGAATTCAGATCCTTGTGCTAGCTTAACAAGCAGGTTAATGACAGAGAGAGCCCTTGAACCCAAGTTTTACATTTTTTATTCAAAGAAGACTGTGTCATACTCTTCCATTTTTGAAAATGTTTTAATAAATATTTTTGTGTTTCATAGGAAGTTTTTCTGTCTTTTGTCATGAGTTGAGGAGGGTGCAGTCAGCATACAAACTCTGAGGGGAATCTCAAGAGAGACACAAAGGCTGAGTTACTGAAATCATATTTCTCCAAGGGATATCATTTCTACATACACGAGCACAGCTGATACAAAGACTCCAGTTATTCCAGCTCAGGCACTTGGCAGCGATTTTCTTGAAAATGAACGAGGTGACTATGTTACTTTCAAGAAAATGACAATATTAGCAGACAAAGACAATGTTAGAGTAGTTAAGGAAAAGTCAATTTATGGAATCTGTTTGGTACTTGGAGCTGTATAGTTTCTCAATACTGAAAGGTTTTTGTTGAGATGAGTAGGGATTGTAATGATGTAGGCTTTGGAAACTGTGAAATGAAATATGTCCAGCCTCTGGAAGTTATTATGAAATCAACATTCATCCCAAGTAAATATATTAAGTATTATACAACTAATTGCTGTAAACACCATTTCTGCATTGCTGTGGATATTTGAAAAGCTACTTCTTACTGACCAGATATGTTGGAGTGGTCCAGTAAACTAAGTCAAGAGTGTCATAGGTTTGGATACAGTCTGTGATACAGAGTAAGCTTAAAGCCAGACTGAAATGCATAGTGACACTATGTTACAAAAAGTAAATAGAAAAAGTACTCTTTGTCTAAAATTTGAAATAAGTAGCAAAGAGGAAAAATAAACCAGCCTAATTATTTAAAAAAGCTATAAAGTGTTTTTGTCATTTCCAACTTCATGTCTCTATGAGGCAGAACTTTCTTTAACTACTTTGAAATACTTATTACAATAGACTGAATAGAGGAGATAAAGTCCCTCTCAGGAACTTTCAGTGGATCCTATTACTCTTTACTGCTGTCCGTAGTACAGGTCAAACATTGGCAAAATTCTATATTTGTCCATTTTGTTTATCCATTGATAGACTCAGGAAAAGGTGACATAATGAAGCCTTTGACTCCTTGGTCACTGTGACACCTTGACGAATCTACACAATACAGTGTTATGGCCTTTGGAATCCTAAGTGTCACTGCATGTAACAGCCCTCCAACTGTCTTGAGTGTCTATTACTTCCCTCAGCTACATGGTTGCTCTTGGAGATAGATGGGTATTTTTATAGGAAGGTCAGGACAAATGGTGATGTCCTACATCTGTGGGGATATTTCAGGATCATTACCTTCCTACCAGATAATGTGATCTGAGTGTCTAACATGTATTACAAGAATTAGATGAAAGATTACAACTCTCACATCTGGAACTGATATTAACATTCTGATAAACAATTCTTTTTTTTCTCAAGCAAGGTTAGTGACTATTTCTTATCTTCTCAATCTCTCTGAGTATCATGTTCTATCAGGCTTGATGGATAGATTATGTGGGGGTAAGGTATTCTGATGGCAGCTCTAGCTCTGCTGCCCATTACTCCAATCTCATGCATCTTAAACTTAAAATGTCTGCCTCCTTTCTGCCATTCCAGACACAATTCACACTGCTACTAAATATCCCAGTTCCTTGACAGCCTACAGAAGACAATCACCATCAATCTCTTCAAAGCATATAAGCCTCTTCACCTGAAAATGCATTATTGTGTTAGTGAAGAGCTTGCTCTGGTCCCTCTTGGGAAACATGGATGGCAGTTTCTCCAATACTGTGTAATAAATCCATTCTAACATTTCATGGTCCTGAATTGTTCATTAGCACTTTGCTAATGCAATTCTGGCATTTCTACCATACTTGTAGGTCAGCAATATATCCTAGCTTCAGAGAACCATTTCTGAAACATATTAGGGCTGGCACTGAGTATCCTTGTCAGAGCATACACCTCTGAATCATGGGAAAGCCTTGCTGTAATATACTATCACCTTTCCATTCACAGTTCTCTCTACAGTGACAGCATAAAGATTCATATACACTTTGCTTTTTCATGGTTTATACATGCACATTTAGTTCTTTTTTAAACTTGGAAGATGTTCTAGTTTTCTATGTTGCTCTGGTGAAACAATCCATGTCACAGTTCATCATCAAGAGAAGTCAGGGCTGGACTCTAGCTGTATAAACTGTAGCAGAGACCATGAAGAAATGCTTCTTACTGGTTACCTTCCCCTGGCTTGCTATGGTTACCTTGCTTATATGACCCAGACGCACCTTCCTAGAAACTGAACCACTTATACTGGGCTTGGACTTCCCAAATCAACAGCAATGAAGAAAGTGATTCAGAGACATGTCTGTGGGCCATTCTGGTAGAGGCAATTCCTTAACTGAGATTTCTTCTAACCATGTATGTACAAGTTTATGTCAAGTTGAAAAACTATGACATCCTACCCTTCGACTCACAAGCACATAAACTTGTCATACTGCTTATATTTGTTTGTCATCAAATGTATGTCATGCTATCATAATATAAAACACAGTGCAATTTTAAGTCCCACAATCTTTTATAGTTTTTAGCATTTGAAAGTCAAAGATCTCTTTAAGAAAACAAAGCCTCTTAACTATGATTTCTGTAAATTTACAAACAAGTTACATACTTTTTCTTTTTAATCATAAGAATAAAGAACCAGGGCACGGTTACACCCCCCAAAGCAAAATCAACATCCATCAATGTAAATCAAATTTTGTATCTCAGTGTTTGTCATATGGAACTTACCCATGGTCCTTTGGCCTGCAAAGGATTTGGGGAGGTCTTCTTCTCAGGCAGTGCCCTCTATGACACTCATACACTGTCTTATATGCTCAGGTCAGCTTCATTATATCCCCCTCCACACACACATTGTACTTGGTAATCATCTCATGGTACTGGAATCTCAAATGTGCATCCAAAGCTGCACCTTCAACTGTGGTTACTTGTAGCTCTGTAGAGACTGCCACATGGACGCAAGCCTGGTTTTCCCTCCATGACCCCTTTAATCTACTGTAACTGAAGATATACCATCTCTCTTGCCCCTCTTCAGGGAGATTATGGCCATGACACAAAGTACCAAGCTTTAGCTATTTTCCATAATCTCCTTATGCCTTGAAATCTAGTAATATGTGAGAAACCCTTACACTTGAATATGTTTTTAGTGCCAGCTTATGATGCAGCCTAATATGCTGTTGGTCACAGTTTTTGTGTGCTAACCTGGAGAGATACTTCCTAGATTTCACTGAGGTGGTACTGTTTTTGTTTGTTTGCTTTTTGTTAAACACATTTTATTCTTTAGTGCCAGCTACCACAAAGGACAGATTCTTACTTACCACACAAACAGATCTAAAGCCCTTGGCTCCCACTCAAACTTCACAAGCTAGGCTGCAGCAAATACCTGCCCTTCATTAAGAATTCTGATCTTCCAAGTTTCTTTGGAATAGACCATAGTTCTCACTGAATGGCTCTTCCAAGCCAAGTTCCTAATCTTTCCTTAATCCTCCCAAGAGACAACATACACAGGTCCTTTAAAGCAATACTCCACATTCAGTAGGAACTTACCTTCTGCCATCTTTCTGTTGCTGGGATAAACACCAGGACCAAAATCAACTTGAAGAGGAAAGGCTTTATTTCAGCTTACAGGTGATATAGTCCATCAAGGGAACCAGGAGAGGGGTTCTATTCAGGACCCTGGAGGGAAGAACTGGAGCTGAGACCATAGGAGAACACTGCTTAAGGCTTCCTTCAGGTTTGTTCAGCTGTCTTGATTTTCCACTTTTCCCAGTGATGGAACTACCCAGAGTAGGTTGGGCCTCCCATCCACAGCAATGAAGAAAATGCCCCACAGACATGCCTTCAGGCCAATCTGTTGCATATACTTCCTTAACTGAGATTCTTTCTGCTCAGACATGTTTATTTTATGTCTTCTTGACAGGAACAAATCATGACAGAGATGTCTTCTATTTTCCTCTGGAACAATCAATATATTTCCTTATCTAGACTGTGCTGTGACCTAAACCCAATTATTTACATAGAAGTAATAGAATTCTATATCGTTGATTCTAGAGAGTATACAACTTGAAATAAGGCTTTGGTCATGTGTTTCAGGGTTTTCAGACATGTGGCAGTTCCTCTTTCATTCATGGAGAGGATTTGGGTTTGCATATCTGAAGTGCTCCAGGCATTTTGTGAGTTCAAGAATCTCAGGTTCTATGGTGATAGTGAACAGTTTCATCTTAGGAACCTAGTCCTTGACTGACAGGCTTATCACAGTTTTAGGCCTGTGTATTCAGCCTACTTTGTAGCTCTGACATCTTTCCATTTACGTTCTGAGTATGATTTTTAGCCTAGTTTTTTTGGGGGGATGGGAAATCCAGATGATAAAAGTTTCTTTTAAGATCATAATGGACATTTTTTTGATCTACATAGCATGTTTTGAGTTGAAGATTGGCTAACTCTGAGCCTATCAATTTCTTTTTAAGATAAGTAATAAATGCCACAATCCTTAAATTAAATTTTCCTCATTCAACTTCCTGCCAGTCACTTCATTTACCTTTCAAGTATGCTTCATCCAACTTGTCATCCTGAGAATCTGAGTGCTTAGTATTGGCTGCTGAGCACTAAGATTTGTGGACACTCAGCTAACTTCCATATTACCAGTTACAGAATTCCATCTTGAAGGGGTGCTTTCCAGGGTCATTTTTATTTTCAAAATCAGTTCTCTTATAGATTCAATAGAAAAAATTAAACTAGAGCAGAAGTTTGTATATAGCTCTTTATTTGGAGGGAGATATTTCCAGGGAATACAACTAACAGAACGTGAGATAGCACATTTTCCCCTGTCCTTCTATTATAGACTGAAGTTGCTAGATCATGCTAAGATCCTTTAAGAATATGTGTATAATGACTCTCAGAATTTCCACCTGCAGGAGAATACATAGAATCCATTATTCAAAGGTTCCTCTGCAGAACCAGCTTTGCCTTACTCTTGATGTCACCCAGGGTACTGAATACTGAAGAGCCTCTTAGATTCCTAAGCAAGGTGGTAATAGCAGAGCTGGGATAGAGTGAAATAATGCAATGCACTAGATGCAAATTGACCTGTAGAAAATGGAATTGGGTAGCTATGTGAAATGGATCTCATAACAGGCTGAGAGAAGGTGGTATAAGTACAGTGAGCCAGGAGTCCATAGCATCATTTCATGCTGACTGTGTCATGGCTATCATCTGGCCATAGCATTTCACCATTCACTGTTCTACATCATTCTGAAATATTTAGCTCCAATTTTCCAACACTTACTGTTTCAAAATATTTCAAACCATATTGTGTAATGCCTCTTAATAATAAAGAATGAACTAGTACAAGCTGGCATCTGAAGCTCATTGGGAAATGTTTTTAGAGCTGTCCTTTGTCATTATCTCCAAAGCTATAATTTAGTGAGCATGACTTCATTCATTTGCTACAGTTTTATTTTGAACCTAATATAGGCCAGGCACTTTGCCAGGCTCGTGAGAGTGCAAAGATGAATGTAATGAAAAGTTTTCAGCACTGATAACATGGTACAGGATGTGGGAATGCAAATAAAGCTGCCCATACCAGTGTGAAAACTTTTGTTGCAGTTACACTTAAAATTGTGTGATTTGAGAGAAAAGAGGACATTGTGATCATCATAAAACCAGGAGATGGTTTCCAGGGGAGATGGATCCTGAAGTGAAATTTAAATTATGAGTTGATCCTGGATAGACAGAGAAGTAATGAGAGTCATATAGACATAGAAGCTTGTATAGTATGTTGATGGTATGGGGGCCAAGGCAGCATGTCTGGTATAGTGCTGGTTAACATGGAATTAGGAAATTAAACACTAATATGAAAAGGAGGCTCAGAAAGGGACTATGACAAATCTTTTGTAGTATGTCTTTTTCTTGTAGAAAATCACATATTTGAACCTTGTCTTTGTGATAAAGAAAAAAAAAAAAAACAAAGTGTGCTGACAAGATTTACTTTGCTTCAACTTGTTACAAGCTATCAACAGACATATCATAAGAAGGAACCTCAGTTGGCTACTGAGTTTTAGCCAAGTATGTAGGACATTTTCTTAGTTGGTGATGTGAGAGGGGGCAGCCCACCATGAGCAGTGTCACCTGGGCTAGTGGTTCTTAATGTGATAAAAAAAGACAGACTGAACAATCCATGTGTAGCTAGCCAGTAAATGGCACTCTTCCATGAGCTCTGCACCTGCCTCAGCCTTCAGACTCTTGCCCTGACTTTCTCGGGGGATAAACTATGATAGTGATGTTTAAGCAAAATAAACGCCTATCTTTTCTTCCCAAGTTGCTTTTGTTCATGGTATTTAATAACAGCAACACTAATCCTGACTGAAACACAGACCAATTTTTGTGGTAAATAGTATCATCATGAACTGGGCCAAAAGTTTATGGGAGCAGTGGAATCCTGAGGTATTTGTGCAGCAGACATAGCACATTTTAATTAATTTAGTTAAAGAAGAAAACAGGAAATAATAGAGATTTTTGTTATTATAAGTAGAAAATTGTGCCATTAATAGAAAGATGTAAAGGGGGAAATGCTACAATGGAAACCATGAGGGCATTCTAAGAGATGCTAAAGAATAACCATATTATTCTCAGCAAGATATATTACTCCCCCCAAAAGTCTGCATGCCACATAATAATCAAGCCATAAAACATACAGAACAAAGAATAAATTTTAAGAGCTGCAAAAGAAAAAGGCCAACTTAATTATAATGGCAGACCCATCAGAATAACACCTGACTATTCAATGGAAATGATGAAAGCTAGAAGGGCTTGGTCAGAAGTTATACAGACACTAAAAGAGCATGGTTGCCAACCTAGACTACTATACCCAACAAAATTATCGATTACCATATTTGGAGTAAACAAGATATTTCCTGACAAAGTTAGAATGAAACAATACCTACCTACCTACCACTCCTGCCCTCCAGAAAGCATTATAGGAAAAACTCCAATCTAAGGTTCCCAGATATACCCATGAAACCACAAACAATCAATAATCCCACAGAAGAAAAGACCAGAGAAAGGAATTACATATAAGCTACCACCAAAAATAGCAGGAAATATCAATCAGTGGTCACTAATATCCCTTAATATCAATGGACTCAACTCACTTATAAAAAGACACACACTAACAAGATGGATACAAAAACAGAAGCCATCCTTCTGCTGCATACAAAAAACACACTTCAACCACAAAGACAGACACAGGCTCAGAGTAAAGGGTAGGAAAAGATTTTCCAATCAAATTGCCCTAAGAAACAAGCTGGGGTTGCCATCCTAATAACTAACAAAGTAGACTTTAAGGTAAAATCAATTAAAGGGGACCAAGATGGTCATTACTTATTCATCACAGGAAAAATTGGTCAAGAGGAGATTTCAATCCTGCATATTTATGTCCCTAATATAAGGGCACCTACCTATCTATGTAAAAAAAAAAAATACTGCTAAAGCTCAAATCCCGTATCACTTCTCACACCCAAATAGTGGAAGACTTCAATACCCCACTTTCATCCTTGGATAGGTCAACCAGACAGAGACTCAACAGAAAAATAAGGAGTCTAACAAAGGTTATGATGCAAATGGATTTAATAGATACTTATAGAAGCTTCCACCCAAATGCAAAAGAATATACATATTTCTCAGCTACTCATAGAACTTTCTCTAAAATTGACCACATAATTGGTCATAAAGCAAATATCAAAAGATAAAAAAATGAAATAATCACTTATATCATATCTGACAACAAGGTTCTAAATATAGAGTTCAACAATATCAAAAATCACAGAAAGCCTACCAACTCATGGAAATTAAATATCACTCAGCTGAACCACATCTGGGTCAAGGAAGAAATTAAGAAATAAGTCGAAGTCTTCCTAGAATTTAATGAAAATGAATCCACAATATACCCAAACTTGTGGGACACAAAAAAGCAGTCTTAAAAGGAAAATTCATAGCACTAGATGCCTATATGAAAAGCCTAGAGAAATCCCACACTAGAGAACTAACAGCATAGCTGAAAGCCTTCGAACAATCAGAAGCAAACTCACCTAGAAGGAGTAGATGGCAGGAAATAATTGAACGTAGAGCTGAATTCAATACAATTGATATAAAAGAATAATACAAAGATTCAATGAATCAAAGAGTTGGTCCTTTGAGGAAGTCAAGAAGATAGATAAGCATTTATCCAAACTAATCAAAAAGCACAGAGAGAGTGTCCAAATCAACAAAATTAGAAATGAAAAGGGAGACATAACAATAGACCCTCAGGAAATCCAGAGAATTATCAGATCATGCTTTGGAATCTGTATTCCAAAAAATGGAAGACCTAGAAGAAATGGACAGCTTTCTGGACAGGTATCATTTACCAAAATAAATGAAGATCAGATTAATTACCTAAACAGGCCTATAACCCTTAAGGAAATTGAAGCTGTCATTAAAAACCTGCCCAAAAATAAAAGCCCTGGTCCAGATGGTTTCAGTGCTGAATTCTACCGGACATTCAAAGAAGAATTACTACCATTACTCCTCAAACTATTTTACACAGTAGAAACTGAAGGAATATTGCCAAATTCCTTTTATGAGGCCAAAATTACCCTAATATCCAAGCCACTCAAAGATACAACAAAGAAGGAGAACTACAGACCAATTTCCCTCATGAATATTGATGCAAAAATTCTAAACAAAATTTTAGCAAACCGTATACAGCAATATATAAAAAAATATCATCCACCATGACCAAGTAGGCTTCATCCCAGAAATGCAGGGCTGGTTTAACATTTGAAAAACCGTAAACGTTATCCATCATATAAACAAACTAAAGAAACAAAACCACATGATCATATCCTTAGAAGCTGAAAAAGCCTTTGACAAAATCACTCCTTTATGATTAAAGCCCTGGAGAGATCAGGAATACAGGGAGAATACCTAAATATAATAAAGGCGATTTACAAGAAGCCGACAGCCAGCATCAAACTTAATGGAGAAAAGCTCAAAGCAATCCCTCTAAAATTAAGAACTAGACAAGGATGTCCTCTCTCCCTTTAACTATTCAATATAGTTCTTGAAGTTTTAGCTGAAGCAATAAGAGGATGAAATGAGATTAAGGGGATACAAATTGGAAAAGAAGAAGTGGAACTTTCTCTATTTGCAGATGATATGATTATATACATAAGTGTCCTACAAAATTCTTCCAAGGAACTGCTACAGCTGATAAACACCTTCAGCAATGTAGCAGGATACAAGATTAACTCAAAGACATCAGTAGCCCTTATATACACTAAAGATAGAAGGGCTGAAAAAGAAATAAGGGAAACATTATCCTTCATAATAGCTGCAAATAGTATTAAATACCTTGGAGTAACTATAACCAAAGAAGTAACAAACCTATTTGACAAAAATTTTAAATCACTGAAGAAAAAAATTGATGAGGATATCAGAAAATGGAGAGCTTGCCCATGTTCTTGAATAGGTAGGATCATCATATTAAAAATAGCAATTCTACCAAAAGCAATCTACAGATTCAATGCACTGCCTAGCAAAATCCCAACACAATATTTTTTTGGACCTTGAAAGAACAATATTCAATTTCATTTGGAATAACAGGAAAGCCAAGATTGCCAAAACAATTTTGCTCAACAAAAGAACCTCAGGAGGCATCACCATGCCAGACTTCAAGTTATACTATAGAGCTACAATAATAAAAACAGCCTGGTCCTGGCATGAAAACAGACTTGTGGATCAATGGAATAGAATTGAGGATCCAGACATTAAACCAAAAACCTATGAACACCTGATCTTCGACAAAGAGGTCCAAAATATTCAATGGAAAAAAGATAGTATATTTAACAAATTGTATTGGCATAGCTGGATGGTAGTGTGTAGAAAAATGCAAATAGATTCAAGCCCTGCACAAAACCCAAATCCAAGTGGATCAAAGACCTCTACATAAACCCGGCCACTTTAAACTTGATAGAAAAGAAAGTGGGAAATACACTTCTACGCATTGGCACAGTCAACCCCTTCCTAAATATAATACCAGTGGCACAGACACTAAGACCAACAATCAATAAGTGGGATCTCCTGAAGCTAGGAAGCTTCTGTAAAGCCAAGGACAAGGTCAATAGGACAAAATGACAGCCTACAGAATGGGAAAAGGTTTTCACCAACCCTACAAGTGATAGAGGACTGATCTCTAAGATATATAAAGAACTCAAGAATTTAGAGCCCAAAACCTTGAATAACTCAGTCAAAAATATGGGGTTCAGATCTAAAAAGGGAATTCTCAGCAGAAGAATTACGAATGGCTGAAAGACACCTGAAAAAGTCCTCATCATCTTTAGCCATCAGAGAAATGCAAATCAAAACAACTTTGAGATACCACCTAACACCTGTTAGGTTGGCTAAGATAAAAGGCACAGATGACAGCCTATGTTGGAGAGGATGCGGAGCAAGGGGAACACTCCTCCATTGTTCGTGGGAGTGTAAGCTTGTTCAGCCACTTTGGAATGCAGTATGGTGGTTTCTCAGAAAATTGAGAACCAATCTCCCCAAGGACCCAGCAATACCACTTCTGGCTGTATACCCTAAAGATGCACAGTCACTCTCCAAAGACATTAGCTCAACTATGTTTATAGCAGTGTTATTTGTAATAGCAAGAACCTGGAAACAACCGAATGTCCCTCAATTCAAGAATGGATTAACAAAATGTGGTACATCTACACAATGGAGTACTACTCAGCAGTAAGAAAAAATGATATCCTAAAATTTGCAGGCAAATGGATGGGTTTGGATAATATCCTCCTGAATGAGGTATCACAAACCCAGAAAGATAAGCAGGGGATGTACTCACTCATTAGTGGACTCTTTTTTTTTTTTTTAAATTTTTTTTTTCTTTTAACACTTTTATTTATTTATTTGCCTTGGTGTTTGCCTGGAACTGGACTCTTAACGAACAAACAAACAAACAAGAAAAAAGTAAAGCATGCCCAAGCTGCAAACCACAACCACTGAACAGCTTGGGACCAGAAACACCTTGGACTGACTCTTTGGATCCCATTTCCCTTAGAGGAACACCTGACTCAGTCTTGAGTTTGGGGGGCGGGACTGGATCTGCCAGGAGTGGTGGCTTAACTAAGCAATATTGGGACAGTGGGTCCTTGGGACTGCCTGCCGCCTGCCTGGGGGTGGGGTGGGGTGGGGAGTATGTTGTGGAGAAGAGATAATGACTTGATATGTTGGAGGGGGAAGGGACCTTGTATAAGGATATACATGGAGCCGGTTGTGGTGGCGCACGCCGGTAGGATTTGCTGAAGGAGGCAGAGGATATACATGGAAAAAAAAGAATTTTATTTTAAAATAAGCATTTGGTATATATATGTATTATAAAATTACATTGATTATCAAATATGAAAAATGCATATTAATGAGACATATGTACTTGTTTATTTTTCCATGAAGAATTAAATCTTACTGAACAATTAAAAAATAAAGTTTTCTTCATAAAGATATTCTAAGGCCATTTTTCTCTTCTTTTTCTGTATTGAAATGTTCAGGTCTTGCTGTTATAGAAACAGTAGTTTCTAAAGGTACCATATTGTTCTTTGTGTTTTTGAATAAATTTTTCACTGGTCTCTACTCATTTCTTCCTTTGATGAGTATGCATATTATTTATGATTCAAGGAGCTGTTTTTGGTTTACTATGTGCTCTTGGTAGAATTGGAGCTCTTAGAGAAATTAAAGTAAGTGGAATTTGTGTCTTAGAGAGCAGTTGAGCTGTGTAGCTGGAGCTCTCCAGAGCTGTAGCCCAGGAATCCACTCTTGTAACAGAGCTCTCCAGAGGTTATATCTTAGGAAGCAGCTGAGGTTGAGGAAATGGGTGGTTTTAGAAATGAATTGAGGCTTATGGGGTTGAGGGTCTGATGAGGAGTGTTTATAGTTTGGCTTGCATGCTGTGGTCCTGCTTGCTTGCCTGAAGCTAGAGTTGTTATGGGTTTGGGGAGCAGTTTCATGCCCTGTTGCCCAGACCTGGAGGTTGTCCTTGCTGGCCTCATTCTTACTGAATTAATTCTACTGATTCATAAGCAGAGAAGACCTTTTCATTGTCTGATATCTTCTTCAATTTTCTTTTTCCAATTTACAATGAAGAGTTAATGCCAATAATTCTTAAACTATTACACAAAATTAAAACAGAAGAAACATTGTCAGATTAGTTTTATGTGGTCACAGTCACCCTGAAACCCAAACCTCACAAATATTCAATAACAAAAATGAATTACAGACCAGCTTTCCTTAAGAATATAGATGTACAGTACTCAAAATTAAATACTCAAAGACCAAATCCAAGTACACATCTTCGATATTATCTACCATAACCAAGTAGGCTTCATTTCAGAGATTCAGGTGTGGTTTAACAAAAGAAAATCACCCAATGCAAATCCACCATATAAACAAACTGAAAGAAACTTATTAGATGCTAGAAAGCCTTTGACAAAATTGAACACCCATTCACGACAAATGTATTGGAAAGATGGAGCATACCTAAACACAATAAAGAGAATTTACAGCAAGCCAATAGCCAACATCAAATTAAATGGAGAGAAACTCAAAGAACAAGACAATGTTGTTCTCTCTCTTCATATCTATTTAATAAAATACTTGAAGTTTTAGCTAGAGTATTATGACAACTAAAGAAGATCAAATGGACACAAATTGGAAAGGAAAAAGTCAACGTATCATAATCTGCAATGGTATGATAGTATACATAAATAACCCCAAAAATTCCATGAGGGAACTCCTACAACTGATAAATAACTTTAGTGAAATGGGTAGATACAAGATTAACTGAAAACAATCAGTTTCCCTTCTAGATACAAATTGGCTACAAAAGAAATCAGGGAAACAGCACCCTTTACATTATCTCCAAATAATATAAAATATTTTGGGGTAACCCTAACCAGCTAACCAAGCAAGTAAAAGACTTATATGACAAAATCTTTAAGTCTTTTAAGAAAAATTAAGTAAATTTTAAAGAGATAGAGCAGGTAAATTCAGTGCATGGAGATGGGTTGGAACTTGGGTAGAGAAATCAAGGATATTACTGGATGTCAGGCAGTCTGATAGGTCTTAAAGTATCAGATTGGTGGCCAGAAAGATTATAAATGGAAGCTGCTGCAAAATTTTTCTGTGGTTCTTTTGATTTGGCCCAGTTGTATACAGTTTTTTTTTAATTTTAAGGTAATTTTTATTCATTTTACATACCAACCACAGATACCCCCATTCCTCCTATGGCTCTCTCTGACCAGCTTCTGTCTTCCTACCCCATCTCCTCTTCCAAAATGGTAAGGTCTCCTATGGGAAGTCCATAAACCCTGGTATATTCAGTTGAGGCAGGGTTAATTCCCTTCCTGCTGCATCAAGGCTGTGCAAGATGTCCCACCATAGGTAATTGGGTCCAAAATGTCAGCTCATGCACCAAAGATCAATCCTGATTTCACTGCTAGGGACTCCTGAAACAGAACAAGCTACACAACTGTCTACTGTATGGAGAGGGCCTAGTTCAATCCCATACAGGCTTCACAGCATACAGAAATTTTTTTCCTCTCTTGTTTATACAGAGTAAATAAGATCATCATGGTGTCAATTTCTTATGACAAAGTGATACCAAACACAGGGACCATCTAGTGGTTGGTACAGGTGGTAGGAAGCTAGAACTGGGTGGAAGCCAGTCAGTTGTTTTGTTTGCATAGATTTTTTTTTCAGTAGCCTAAAGCTGTACTGTGAAGGTAATGGAATTGGATCATGATGTATTCACTGAAACCATTGCAATGAATGAGATATTCTCTATGCCACTCCCTGTGGAATAAACCTAGGCATGGACATCACTATGTGTCTACTAGGAAAACAGCTATTTTTATGAGGACTTAGGTAAGAAAGGCCCTGGCTGACTTAAGGGCACTGTGAAACACATACATAGCCATTAAGGTGTTATGTGACAAGACTATTGCTTCATGCAAGCAGAATCATGCCTTCCTCAAAGTTGTACATTCCACAGAGCTCATGAATATGTTATTTGACATAGCTAACAGACTTTTGGTGATATGAAAAGGACTTAGGTGACTTTGGTTAATTCAGAAAAATATAATAAGCATGACAAAATACGAGCAACCAGTGCAATCTAAATAACAAAAATTGAGTGTATTGTTTTTGCAACTTTCATTTTCAAATTACTGCTGAATAAAAATGTTTTTAAAATGGGAGTGTTAAATGACCCCCTCCCACTTTGTTCTTTCTCAGGCTTTAGTAGATCTAGCGGCCTTGGTGTCATTGGCTGAACTGACCTTTTCAACCATGTCTGGCTTTATTCTCTCCTCACTTCTTGGAGCTCAGCTGCTGTGTCACTTCTTGCAGCCTTTAGGCTGATTAGTACACTCTGTCCTGACAGTCTTGATGCCAAAGAGAGATAAAACAGGAAAGCATGCAGCAAAACTCTTTCAACCATTAATGTGCTATAGAAGACAAAAATTAATAATACATTAAAAGACTAAATAAAACTTTAAGTGCTTTTTAAAAAATTTAAATTGCTGATTTAGGAATAAACAAGTATAGCAGACAGATGTGGCCCCAGTTAAAGATATAAATCTTTGCAGATAAGATGTGTTTTGGAAGAGTTTATTATAATGGTAAGAAAAGAGAACTGATTTTAGGAAAATGTGGAGGGTGTTTATGTATCCTCATGAAGAGAACTCTGTCTCATTTGAAGTGCCTTTCTATTGATGTCTCAGCAATGTTTAGCTGGGAAAACAAGGTTCTGTGGTATTTATTGTATTACACATAGTACCATATTCCATCCAGCATAATGTTATACCACATCTATCATCTTAGACTAATCATCATTGTCTTACTTATATCTACTTTACATATTCTATACTGCATCAGCTGACCCAATGCTATTTACAAAATTATATTCTCCAAATCCAGGCAATATTTCGAATTACAAGGGTCAAGACAATTTTTAGCACTCTACATTATCCAAATTTGAGTAAGAGTAGTCATTTTTTCAGTTATTTTTCTCATTGGACAAATACTCATCAATTGATAACAATGTGTGTTGGACAAAAGCTTGCATTCCTCTCTCTATATCCAATGTTCTATGTACTGAGAAGGAAGAAAGTTATATTTAAAGAAAGATATGGCTGCATATAAGTACCAAATTAGAAGACAGGTGAAAATGACCAAAAACAAATAAAAATATATTGTGAGCATGGTGTTCCTGTCAAATTGCCTTCTAAATGTTTGTGCTTATGCCTTTAGATTATTGCTGCTGTTAGTTTTCTTCAAGAAAACTTTTCTTTGCATTGACTCTTAGTTACTGCCGAGGACTATGATTGACCACATTACTGAGAATGATTGACTTTTGAATGCTTGATCTAAATATAGACTCCATTTCATCATCTTTAAAGCTCAGAGAAATGTACAAAGGAGTAAAGTGAACCTAAGAGATGGAAGAAGGGATGGAGTGTTGTGAAATTCAATTTTGGGGGTACAGTAAGGCTATTATGATCTTGAACTCACAACAGTTATGATTTCCTTGGACAAAATATTTAATCATAAAGCTCCACCATAAAATAGAGAGTGCCTCAAGAATATCTCTGGGAATATCTAATGGTTTTTGGTGTACGGACAGACATTTTCTTCAGTGATGCAGCCTCATGTAAGTTGCTCATGCTCCTAAAATATTCTCTCATCCTTATTCCTACAGGCAATCTTAGGTAAACTTCCTGGGTCACCTGGATAAAGAACAAGAAGCCATGAAAGTAGATCAAGAGCTAATTAGGAAGAGAAAGAAGACTAACGGGTGTGAGTGGGGACAAGAGAGGGTAATACAGGGAATATACTTGTACATAATACAGATGCATGAAATGTCAGAATGCAACCATTTATTATACATTATTAAAGTATACTAAGAAAAACTTTTACAAGGTTGGGATCTTTTTAAACAGTTTCTTTGCTAATTTCATCTTGAATGTACACATGAGGTGTCCTGGATCAGTTATGTTTCTCATTAATATCCTCATAGTAAATGTCAGCTTCTTCCCATCCTACCATTTACTTTGCAATTAGACGTGGTGATGTTTCTTTATACTCATGTAGGATCCTTGTGTCATGTGTTAGTAATATAGAGGTACTAGCCAATCCCCTTCTGTCTCAAGAAAGAGAGAAGAAAATGTGACTGTTCCTTTAATAAAAGAAGAAAAGCCTTTTGGCTTTCCCTTTTATGATGCTATATGTCTTATCTTGATATCTGTGGTTTTTACAGGAAGCATAAATGTTGATAAAATCAGTGGCTTTTTCTTCTTGACACCCTTGGAACTTAACCTACAGATGTACTCTAGGCTGGAAGAATTTTGTTCTGTTTTCTATCTCAGACTCAACATAATTGACTTTCTAAATGGATCCAGGAGAGTCTTTAGAAGGTAGCAGCTTCAAAGGGGGCACTGAGAAACCTAGAAGAAATTTACTTTCCCACATAAGTGTACAGAAATTAAAAGAAGACATAATTGAAACAGCAGCTGATGCTCATATTTTTAACAAAAAAGTCTTTAGGTGAGGGTTGAATATCAAAATAAAACTTCAATAGCTGAAAACAGGAGATCATGGTGATGCCTCATAAATTACTAATAACAAAAGTTTTTGTATAAAAATTATAAGGTTATTGTTAATAATTTATAAAGGTTGGAAACAATACAAAATTTATGTGACCATATTTTGCTATTGTGTATCAGGGTAAACTTAGAGAAAAACATATAAAGTGAAGTAAATGCACTATCAACCTTGTAGTATATAAGAGACAAAATTAAAATAAAATTGAGTTGAGTTTTATTTACTAAGTAATTGGGCAGTAATAGTGCTAGATTCTCTGTGGTTTTTTAAAATTTGCTTTTGTGAGTGTTTGTCTTTTATTTACTTTTCTACTTTGATTCATATTGAAGTTATATGGACAGCATTTTGTTTTATTAACTAGCTGAAATTAGCTGTCTTCTAGCATTTGTTTGTTTTCCTACTCATTCCTTAATTCCTTTGGATAATGAATAATAATATTATTTTGTGTTTGCTATTATAAGGAAGATCTATGGGGTGACAATGTGCAAATTTGAAAGACAATGTATGAAAAGGTGACTTATACAAAATAAGAGTCTATTTCTTCCAGATAAGCATGAGAATGCATCATTAAATACTTAATAATTTTTTATGATTAATTGAATATTCAATGTAAATGATAATTATTTTTACTTTATGAACATCTAAATAACAAATATTTTTTGTATCAAGTTGTAGGAATGGAGTCTAAATGGAATTTAAAATTAATTATATCCTAGGAAAACAAATATTTGCTCATAAGTTAACCAAAAAGATATGAAATATGAAAAGCTTTTTACATAAGTATCTTGAACTATTTACTTAGAAATTGAAAGTCAAAGCAACTAGATATCACTGAACTTCCATTCATTGTCCTTGTTTTATTTTCTTCTTAAACGTTATGGTTAGTAAGACGATTTGTTATTTTTATGAGTATGTACTTGGATGAGTATGTGTACCTTCTATATAAAGAAGCTGTAAGAGTGCAGAGAGAACATTGAACCCCTTGGAATTGGAATTACGAGCATTTGTGAACTTCCACGTGGGCACTGGGAAATGACACTGGGTCCTGTGAAAGTCCTTGAAACTTCTGCACCACCTCTCCAGTACCCAATCATTTCATTTTGATACCAGATTACTTTTTGTAGTTTCAAAGCTATGCTATTGCAAATTATTAGTTTAAAACGTATTGCATTTATTTATACCATGGAATGATTTGTTTAATGATGCAAATGCATGTTACATTCTTTTAATTTGCATTTGTCTAACTCTGTAAAACTGTGTTACTTTGGCTGTCTAAAACACATGGTTGGTCTAATAAAGAGCTGAATGGAAAATAACAAGGGAGGAGAAAAAGGTAGACAGGGCTGGCAGGCAGACAGAATAAATGGAAGGAGCCAAAGGAGAAAGAAAGAAGGAATCCAGGGCACACAGCCAGACACAGAATAAGAAAGAAAGAAAAGATATACAGAATTAAAGAAAGGTAAAACCCAGAGGAAAAAGGAAAGCTGACTAGAAACAAGAGAATCCAAGGCAGGATATTCATAAGCAATATTATCCCTCTGTGTATTTATTTAGGAGCTGGATGGTGAGTCAAAGCCAAGGAGTTAAAAACAACAACAACAACAACCAACAACTCTATGTAGATCAGACCAGCATTGAATTTGGAGATATACCTCTCTCCTCCTCTTGAATGCTAGAATTAAAGGTGTGTGCCATTATATCTGGCTTGCTTTGTTTTATTTTAATTTATCAAGTAGCAACAAAATTTTAATGCAGAATTTGTTGCACATAAAATTCAAAATACAGCTGTGCAAAAAATTAAAATATTATATCTAAATTTTGGTAAAGAGTTTTGAAAAACAAGTTAAAAACTGGTATATTCCAGGGATATAATGCCTACATCTTATGAAATGGCTGAGTTTATTCCCAGCACTGCAAAAGAATATTCAGCCATTTCTCTGAGAGATTGTTTCATAACAGACTTTCTGATATTTACAGTCTTTCCAACTGCCTCTTCTGATCTGAAGGGACCCTTTATGATAAGTTGCTTTGTGAGGCTGGAGAGATGACTTGGCGATTAAAAACACTTGCTGATCTTGTCTAGGACCTGAATTTCTTTCCAGCTTCCACACAGAGGCTCACAGCCACCTGTAACTTCACTTTCAATATATATATCTGATAAAATTTAAAAATTAAATTGCTTTTTATAAATTGAATGTTCGATAAGTGAAATTCCAAGAAACACACAAAATTCATGGAGAAATGAACAGTGCACACAAAGTGCTCCAGTGTTTGAAGCACCTGCTTTATACTCACTGTGAATCTTTGTTGACCTTTTGTAGATGATTCTTCGCAACTCATTGACAACATTTCACTTTTCCTCTGCAGCTCATTCATGAAACCCAGTGGTAATGCTGAGCAGTGGCTCACTGTCTTCATTACTATTCATGTTTCTAAAGATCTAGTACTAACTGAGAGGTCCAAACTGCCTGTAAAACCTTTCCCAAAGATTGCTTGGTTTTAAAGTATAGTTAATGCTTCAGCGAAGCACCTTTCTTGTCCAGGGAAATCAACCTGGTGATGAAGCCCTTGAAGCTTAACAGAGTGGCTGTTTGCCTTCCTGAGTTAGGCCTTATGAAGGTAATTGAGCCAAATGACAGCTTTATTCCCAAGTGAAATTATTTTCAGGGCAGAGTGTGAAGCGTCTGAAGATTTAACTGACATTCTGGATCCATCAGCAATGACACTGAAATTGGATGACATGTTCTCAACATAAACATAAGGGTTGATCATTTCTCTTTAGAATATTTTGCATTTTGTTAATTAAATGATCATTGCTGGATGCATCCATTCATAAACATGTAAGTGACCAGCCAAGCTAATTGGTATGCTATGTTTTATTATGAAGGATTTTCAAAGGTGTGATGAACCCATTTTATATCGCCACTTGACACATTTGGAGATTGTTTTATCCAGTGCATCTGATCATTGTCCTTAAGCATATCTTATCCCCAGGATGCAGTTCAGTAAATTTAACTGTTCTTAACCTTATTTGGAGTAACAATCTTTTATTCTTAACACGACACCTATTTCCAGAAGAGTTCTGCACACTGTTTGGAGATGGCCACATTAATCTGCACATTTCTTTACCTGCTTCATTGACAACTGCTGACATGTTAGTTCTTGAACCTTATCACCCTTGTTTTTTATTTCCTGTTAGGCACTATTATTCCAATGTCTACCTAGTGGACAGCTCACTCTTAAGAAAGAAGCTCCACAGGCCTGGGGTTTTGTCTGTCTTTCTTATGAAGTCCTGATACACAGAGCCCTTAAATGAATATTTTCAGACTGACTTAATTAACAGAATGTAACACATGACTGGAGTCTTCAAATAATGCTTTGCATTATGAGTAAATAATAGAGAAATGATAGCCATTGAGTTATGTACTGTGAAAATTTTATATTTCATACATAAGTGCCTATCAACTAATTTTGTCTCACTGTAACAGACAATATGGTTGTATCCAATCAGGAAATTTCAAATAGTTTTAGGTGTAATGCCAGACACAATGTGATGATGAGAATTTATTAGTCACAAAACCAAATTAGTCTTTTAAATACAATGAAACAATAATCAAAATCAATGTGTATTACACTATGATTAAAAACATGAAATAATTTTTGACATATGTGATGTTTGATTGGCCAGGGGTATGATTTAGTAGTACAACATATATATGTGTAGCATGTGTGAAGCCCTGAGACAATCCCCAGTATGACTATCACCACGAACAATGAAACAAAACAAAATCGTCTTCTCAAAGGTTAATGATGACTAAACATACAGAAGGCTGAAGCAAAAAAATCAAAATGAAACATCTTTTTGTAAAAATATAATATTTATGGTAAGCAATGTCAGACTCTTATTCCAATGACCATGAAACCTTTGCAGCAACAACTTACCAAAAATATTTATAAACTTATTCATATTTTGGGTTAATTTCTATTTTGCTACTATTAACACATCAGTAAAAATAAAGGATATACTTTCCCAATTGAAAATTAGTAAAACCTATTTAAACTCCAATGGACAGCTCTAAACTCATAATGACAAAGATGGTCATAGTTCAACTCTGTGAGTCACAAAATAAATAAATAATAGAAAAGATAAGAATGAATAGAAGGAATCTTAAGAGAAGAGGAAAATTGACAGGAATCAGAGGGAAATTAGAGAGCACAGAGTAATCAGAATATATGATATATATTTATGAAATTATCAAAGAATAAATTTAATGAGTAAAAATAAAATCCATATGAGACAATGTATTAGAGCAAATAGGTACTGAAAGTATCAGGAAGAACTTCATTATTATGAAAGTGAGATGTAGACTTTAAAATTGAGCACTTATAAATGACTTGAAATTTTTATTATGGATAAAATTTCTGATTTATTATGCTCAGAAACTTGGTTTGCATTTATGCAGAGAGGCTTTATAACTTAGTCATAGCTATTATTGAATAAATTATATTCTTTATTCAATATTAATAAATAAATGAACTCCCAAGGAAAGACTACTTTTTAAAATTCATATAAAAGCTCTAAATGCATTACAGCCAAACTCTAATGTTTTCTCACTAGAAACAAAACTTGCCATGTAAAATTATGTGGTTAGGGCTTTTATATTTTTGTCTATGATTACTTTGATAATTAGAAAAGTAACGAATAATTCAATTTTGTATAAAATGTTTTCTATGCTTGCTATTCTTGGAATATGGAATAATCATGTAATCTTTCTTTTGTAGAATCTTCAGAATAAATTCTACTTTGGTGTTATATATTTTATTTTGCATGCTGAATTCACTTTAGTAATATTCTGGTTATGGATATTTGGGTCATAGTAAAGATTGATATCCTTTTTTCCTTCCTTTTGGTGTGTGTGTGTGTGTGTGTGTGTGTGTGTGTGTGTGTGTGTGTGTGTGTGTAGTATATATGTGTATGCTTGTTTGTCCATGTTGGATTCTTCCTTCATAGCTCCTCACATCATTCATTTAGACAAGATCTCTCATAGAATCCAGTGCTTATCAATAGGATAGATTGGGTAGATAGTCAATAAGCTCCTGGGACCTGTTTGTTCCTCATCCCCCCAATGCTACTGTTACAGGCACCCACTGCCAAGCTTGTTTGTTATGCAAGTTCTGGGGTCTGAACTTAGGTTTCCATGCTTGTATGTTAAGCACCTTACTATATCCCGTATCCCAGCCATGACACTGACTTTTAACAACTTTTTTCATACTGTATTAGTTTCCCTTCTGCTCATTTTAAACTCTCAAATTAAGTTGGACACTGGAAATTCATATTCTATTTTTTTATATAGAGTATATACTTGAGGGTTTGTTGTTTTTGTCCTTTTCAAAGACTGATCAAACTTACCTGGGAAATCCTCCATTTTAATATATTTTTGAGGACTGGGGTTTTCAAAGCAATTGAGTTCAGCTAATGTATTAGTAGTAAACTATATAATCTAAAAACATTTTCTCCTTTTTATACCATCTATATCTATTCACTCCAGATAAAGAGGACAATGTCCAAGCATAAAGTGACTTCACCCAAGTCAGGCTGATGAATGAGTGACATATGGGGTTACTTAAAGGAGTATGAGTGTGAGGTCACTTACAGAAGAATGGGTGAAGGGTCAGTGACAGGAACATGGGTTATTTGCTCTAGGGCAGCTAAATCATGAAAACTTCCTCCCTTGCATGGAAGAGAATGCCTGCATGATTAGAGTCCAGGGGTAGATTGTGGACAGCTGCACAATCAAGGTAGAATCTGACTATTGTAAATTCACTGAGTGCTTTGTGTCAAAGTGTTGAATATGTCTATGCTATTGCTGCATCTGATGAAATATTTATACACATTTGCTTCTTTGCTCTCTTATTGTAGTGACTCAAACTGCTTGCTTTGTGAATGTGCTAGACGTATACATTCCCTGATAAATGCAATCCCTAATATTTTAGTGTTTATTGGATGGAATATTAGATTTAATTTACATCATCTAAAAGGGATTTTTATATCTCTACTTATGAGGAATACTCATCGCTACTGTTTTATAATTTATATGAAAAGTTTTGGTATTAACATTGTTATTTCCTCTTTTATATATGCTTACATGTTGGTGTGGGCATATTGCATGACATTTACATGTGCAAGTGTGTGTGTGTGTGTGTGTGTGTGTGTGTGTGTGTGTGTGTAGACTTAAAGTTGACATTCAATGTCTTCCTGCATCTCTATGCTTTGTCTACTGAAGCAGGGACTCTTACAGGATTTATAGCTTGTCAATTCTATGTAGCTATTCAGTTTTCCTGGGGTTACTGTCTCTGTATCCAGAGTGACGGAATTATAAGTCCCCACACTTGACTGCCCCTTTATAACGTGTGTTCCAAATACCAGTTCTCCACTTGAGCAGCAGGTTCTCTCCTTATTCACTGAGTCACATCTTCAACTCCTCATCCTGCTTAAACTTACAAATTCTTGTTTTAAACTTCTTTGAACATTTGATAGAAATAAAGACTGAAAACCATGTGAGCCTGAAGTCTTTTTAGAAATTCCTTTTTTTCTCTCTTTTTTTTTTTCCAGTAAATATACTGTGAACCTAGGATAGATTGCATATGGAGAGTTTGAACACAACCTTCAATAAATACAAGCTAGATTGAAATAGTTAAGATCTTTTCATCTCCGCTCATCTTTGATAGAGGTTCCCTGTTGATTACTGAGAGAGCAGTAATTACCTTTTTGCTGTGGTTCTGAAATGTCTGTGTCTCTTTCAAATTCTTTTTTTTTTAAATCTGTCTTTTAATTTGAAGTTCTTTGGTTAGCTACACAAATTTGTAATTGCTGTTTCCTAATAAGTTATACCATTATAATTACTGTTTGTTCTTGTGGCTGGCATTACCCTTTGTGCTGAAGTCTGTTTCGTTTGTTACTAATGAAGGTGTTCCATGACTCTGTCTTATTCTGAGAGGGAAAGTCATGCAAGATAAATCCCCAGACAACTCAGCTGCAATGATGCTCCTTCTCTCTTTTCAGATTCACTTGAACACTGTCACTTTTTCTAGTTTGTGGGTTATAGTTGGAACCAGAGAAAGAATGCACTGAGCTTTCTACTGCAGCATAGAATGGGAACCCTTTACTTGTTTGGGACTTAGGTTGTATCTATAGTTTTATTTTCCTTTAGATATAAGATTTGTTTATTCCTTTTTGGTTTTTGAAAACATGTATAATATCTTCCACTAATTGTTATAAAGATCTGAGTTTGACATTACATTTCCTACCTGGATCTTTCTTTTCTTTAACTTTCATATCTGAATTCATTTTGTTATTTTCCCCTATCTACTTTATTTGAGTTCCCCCCCCTAAATTTAATGAGTTTAAAAGAAAAGTTTAACTAATTTAGTTGGAAACTTACTGATAGATAAATATAAGCAATTAAGCTACAAATTTTTTGTTAGTGTTATTTTCATTATTTCCTTAGTGTTATAAAGTATGATAATTAAGAATATTATATAATTGGCCTTAAAATTTATATTTCTATTATACAAGTTATGTACAAGTGTAATATATATGTAATATGTATATATGTATATATACACAGTATATAATTTTTTTTCATCTATTGAGCCATCTTGTCTTCCCATAAAAGTATATTTTTTCTATGGTCAAACTTATGTTTTATATGCTCTATTTTTATAATTTAGAGTTTAATTGTCTTGAGGTAAAACAACTGGCTTATTTGAGGCTTGCTTTATGATATAATATTATTATAAATATTCTGGAAACTTAAGAGCATAATATGAAACATTCAGGTAAAGAACTTTTTAACATGTCTCAGTGGCTCTGAATTTAAAATGAAATATGGCAATACAGTTCTTTTGTCTCTCAATCAATTTTCAGGCCTTATTATTTTGAAAACCCAAGGGAACAATTATGTCATTTGATTTATAGTCAAATGACAAGAGTAAAGAAAATATAAATTAACATTGAATGCCTATAGGGGGGTTGCCTATGTTGAGAGAGTTTTCAAGGGCTCTGAGCATGTAGATGGGCGACTAACTACACAATATAGGCTATACTGGAAAGAAAGTGGAGAGGGCATGGCACGGAAGGAGGTAGTAGAGTGTTGTAAGTGGGAATGGTCTGGAAACATAAAGACTTGATCAAAAAGATTGAGGTTTTAGAAGATATGGAGTCTCTGTGATTGTGACTTACACACTGTGAAGATGGGTTTCAGCAAAGCATTGGAGCTGAGATATGAAGTAACTAAGAGAGAGAGAGGGTAGACAGACCCTGTGAGTGTGTCCTTAAGACATAAAAAATGGTTACAATTGAAGAGAAATCAAAGAGCATGATGATTGTAGGATGGCAGGAGCTGACTAAAATGAAGCATGGAAAGAAAGTAAGAGGAATATTGTGGCTGTAACTAAGTACTGTGAGTCTGAGTGCATTTTGGATTTTGAAGGAAAAGAGAATATAAAAAGCAGGGATCAAGCAACAAAAGATTCAGTAACTTCTTTGGGAGGTATTTGAAATATAACAGGAAACCACCTTAAAAGAATTCTGCTCCTTTGTGAGCAGCAAGCACTTTCTTGAGAAATTGAGTGACAGTATACAGAAATAAGAGAAATCATATGCATTATACACTCAGTTGAAAAAAAATACTACTTATAGTTAGAGAACATGAAGGACTGCATATGTCTGCTTGTAGTATAGAAATGGTCAGTGACAATCTGAATACAGGGAATCAAAATACATGAACAAAATAAGAATTTCTATATATAGCATGTATCTTAGTGTTCTTTTACTTGCAAGATACAATGATCACAGCAACTCTTATAAAAGAAAACATTTAATTGGGGTTGGCTTACAATATCAGAGGTTTAGTTCATTGTCATCATGTCAGCGAACTTGGCAGCATGCAGGTGGACATGGTGCTGGTGAGGGAGCTGAGATTTATACATCTGAATCTCTGTCAGCTGAAGGGGAAGTCACTGGACTTAGCATGAGTATTTGAAACCTCAAAGCCTGCTCCCAGTGACAGATTTCCTCCAATAAGGTCACACCTCCCAATCCTTTCAAATAGTGCCATTTCCTGGTGACAAAGCATTCTAATATGTGAACCTATGGAGGCCATTCTTATTCAAACTACAAAATTATAAGAGGTAGAAAATTGGAAGTCCAAGGACAGAAAAATTTTTCTGTAGAAGGACATGAAGCAGTTACAAAGATATGATTCCTTGGTTTTCTTAGGGCAGAAACTTTAAATATTTCAAGTTGAATGTTATGAAGATCTTTCTGGTTTTTTAAAGTTATAGAATATTGTAATTATTTACATAAAAGATCATATTCTATAATGAAGATCTACCTTTACAGACAGGTATGTTCAAACCACCTGGCAGGAGAAAGAACATTATCTTTTATGTCATGCTCACATTTTGTTTATTCATTTATTATATCTTAAGAAAGATTCAGAAGTTTCAAACTTTTATTTTACATATTTGCACCTTTGTATCAATAAATTAGGCTAAGAAATAGGGATTTCACTTGAGGTCTCTCCATGATAATACTAGATGCACAGATGAAACTGGTTCACCTTGTATCTTTCATCTGCTCAGAGAACATGGTATTACCATTTTCTATTTTAACACTGAACATATGTGTTTTCATTCTCTGGGACAGCAAGTGGCACTAACCAGTGTAGTGGGACTATGTTCTGTTACATTGTAAATAATTTCCCTGCCTACTGGTTTAATAAAATCACTGATTGGTTGAAGGTAGACAGGAAGTGTGGTTAGGGCTACCAGCCTAAGAAAACTCTGGCAACAGGAAGGGCAGAGCCAGAGAGACACCACACAGACACCATGATGAGATGCCAGCAGATGCAGAGAAAAGAAGTTGAAAGGTACTGAGCCACATGGCTAACAAGATAAGAATCATGAGTTAGTTTAAGAGCAAGAGCTAGCTAGCAATATGCCAGAGCCATAGGCTGGTCAGTACAAAATTAATAAATATTTGTGTGTTTCTGTGGGACTGCTGGTCTGCAGGTGTACCACAGGCTGGACAGGCCAGAAACCTCCTATTACAAATCAGTGGTTTTCCTAGTGTTCTAATCGAAAATCAAATGTTTCCCTCCTGGACAAAAGTGGCTAAGAGTATATATCACCTGTATTTTTATTCTATGACTTGATTAACATAATAGTGCTTGCTTTCTAAGTCATGCCTAGACAACTGTCTCTTGGTTTCATTCATATCTTTTATATTTTCTTTATGACCTTAGTGTCTTCATCCTTCATTCTTTTTTGGTTTCATTAAAAAGAACAATAGAATCTTAAGATGTCATCAATTATTCCTCATTAAATATCTTGTCCAAGTGTTTTAAACAAATTATCTATAAGCCAATCTAATTGTTTATGATGTAATCCAAGTTACTTAAAATGGCCTTCGTGTGCAATTTATGCAGAGAATTATTTCTGATTCTAGAAAGAAGTATGATTGTGATAAGTTTTTACTACCCTCCCTTAATATTAAAAGTCTGGTTATTTACTAAAGGATATCCCCAATGCACATGTGGTAATTAATGAGGAATTCCATTTAGTATTCAATAGGTACTTATTGAACATCAGACATTGAGAAAGACTCTAGAGATACATGATATCAAGTTACAGAGCATCCCTACTATTAGTTGCAAACCCACCAGATGCTCTTTTTTATTATCATGGACAAAACTTAATCTTGCTGAGGGTAAGAATGCCATTAAATGTTGAAGCTATGAGCAAAATTCACTGTAGTTTCTGACCTTCTTTCATCCACATAAGTCCAGTGAAAGATATTTTGTCCTGTAAGAGGTAACAGGGAGTGAGTAGGGATTTCTGAGAAATTTTTTATATAACAGATACAACTATGACTTTATGTTCTTTCCTCCAGCATTAAATATATGTGATGCCCAAGCTTAAGCCACTCATTCTTTTTTTGATGATGAGAAAAAGACTATATAGTTTTAGGTAAGTCAGCTTTATAATTATTTAGTTTTAATCCCTCTAGCTTCATATTTTAAGTAATATGAGAAAAAACCTTTGAACTTTATATATTTTCTGATAAAATCATAATGTATTTTTATTAGTTCTTTGAGTTCTAGTTTTATAGGACATGTTTTGATCATATCAATTGCCTACCTATCCTCATATCTATCTCACATCTCTACCCACCAGACTTTGTATCCTATTTTTAAAAATTCTTCAAGAACAATTTGCTGCACAAATATGCTTGGATGTGTGGTCTTCCACTGAAGCATGGCTGACTTATCTGGGCCACAGTCTTAGAGAAAACTGTCTCTCCCTTTCTCAGCAGGTAACTGTTCTCAATAGCCCCATGGCTTTGAATGAGATTGTGTGCCCAGCTCCTCTCTCCATGCTGGGAATTGTTCTGGCTAGGACTTGCCTGGGCTTTGTACATGCATCCCAACTGCTGTGACACTCTATGTGTAGCTGCTCTGTTAGAAGACACTGGTTCCTTGCTATCACCCACTACCACTAGCTCTTTATTCTTTTTTCCCTCCTTCTGCAAAAATCCCTGAGCTCTCTAGGTGGGAAGAAGTATAAATGTTTCCTTTAGGGCTAGACATTCTAAAGTCTCATTCTCTCTGTACTATGGCCAGACATGTGTCACTACACTGCAAACCACCATCAACTGCAAATAGAAACTTCTCAGGTCAGGGGTGGAAAATATATTGATCTATGGGTATAATGATAAATCACTAGGAATTGATTTAATACCATATACATATAAAATAATGATAGTTGCATTTACTAGAGCATATGACCCACATAACCAAAGATTCCTGACCAGATAAAGGTGCCAAGTATGGGTTTCATCTTGTGGAGTGATGCTTCAATGCAATTGCAAAGTGATCATTCCCATGGGTTTTGTGTCAGTATCCTACAAGTGAGCATGTCTTGTTCAGCCAGTAATAATTGTACATCAAAGTTTTCAGAGGTAGGTCTGATTGATCATTAATTTTCCCCTCTTATGTCTGCTTAGTGCCTTCCAACAGCTTGCTAATAAGAATAAAAATTTTAAATCCTTACCAGTTCGATTTCACTATGCTCTACATCTCATGTTTGTGCTTTCTTCAGCACTAGGATATTACTGTCATGTTTTGGAGGATAATCAAGAGAAATAGCAACATTTTGTAATGTTTGGGAATCTATGGAACCTCACTGGCCACCATCTCTAATTGAAGTATCTCATTCCTAGGACCGAGTTTTTATATTTCAAAGTGACTACTATTTTCCGTGACTTCTATTTTCCATTCAGATTCTACCTTGCTAATATTTTATGCATATCTGATTGATACAGTGGCATATGGAGTGGTCCAATGTTGCCAGTTCAAAGGAATACATTAATATATTAAGGCAGGAAAGAATGCTTGATGAAGTAACATCCTGCAAAAACAGAGAAAGAGAGAACTAAATGGCAGATGTTTTCCTTTATTAGGCAAAAGATGAATTACAGAGATGATAGGACAGAGACCCTTGGCTCTTCCAGTTTTTGTCTCAGCCTGGGTTTAGACTTAATGTCTTTCAATATTACTTTTAGTTCTGAAAGCCTAGACTTATACTACTCCTATTCTTTCTTTGATTCTGGATGTTATATAAATATAGGGACATTGATTCCTAGATGTGAGGAGCAGAGTGTATGTGATCTCAGTTTTCTCCATAAAATCAATGAAGGCTGAACTGAAGAATCACCAAGAGTCAGGGCAGGTCAGCTAAAGTTGTAGCATATGAATAATTCATGTTTAGGTCTACGAGTCTGGTTTTCCTCTTAACGTGTTCTACAATAAGATCAAAAGCAAGAGGTGAGCTGTGTAGGGGCATTCTGGTCAAGGTGCATGTGAAAATATTACAGTACAGCATGAAAATATGCATTTGCAACAAAATGAATTGAAAGTATAAACAGTTCTGAACATTGTGTCAAGTTTTACAAAGTCCTTTGAGATCTCTACTTCATTCTTTACTTGTTTGTTTTTTCCTTGTTAACAAATACTTGGATAATGTTTGTCTGTCTGTCTTGGAAGTAGATTATTAAATTCCATAATCATTTACCACATTTTTCTTGATTAAATTTTATGAGAATAATTTTTTGTATAATCTGTTTCATAAACCATTTTTTTTTTGTTTAGAGCTAGTATATTGGATTGGACTTCTACTTATCCATTTAGAATAATGATATCCTGGGTTGTACAAATGCTAGGTAATGAATCTTTATTGTTTTTTGTAATTTTCTATGTAAGACTGACTGGAATCTGATTTTTGTGTATAGAAATTTTCTTCTTTTGAAATTTGCTTTGATTTATCTATGTAACATTAATGGATGTTTAAATTTATCAAATACTTTTCTCTAGCTCTTGTGATAGTCATTATTCATTTTATAATTTTAATTTAGAAAATTATACTGATGTTTAAAAATATTTTTATGACTGTGTCTTATCACTTATGTGATAGATATTAATGCTACTGTGAATATTTGGAGATCAGAAAGCAAGTTTGCTGTCAGTTCTAACTTTCTAATTTGTTTGATGCTGGGTTTAGTGTGTGTGTGTGTGTGTGTGTGTGTGTGTGTGTGTAATTGCTTGCATAAGCATCAGGAGATTCTCCCATCTCTATCATCTATCTCATCAGAGGAGCAATGGGATTACAGATCAATGCTAACACATTTTGCTATACACAGGTTCTGGGGATTATACTTTAGATCAAATTTTTACATGGTAGGGACTTTACCCACTAGGCCATGTCCTCAGCTTTTCATACTGAATTTTGAGAAAAAAATCCCCATTGTATTTCTGCGGTAAATTTATTTTTTAAATTGAAAATGTGGTTTACATAATATATTCTTATTATTTTACATCCTCACCCAAATTCTTTCAGAATCTCCCAAACTCTCTGCTCACCCGAATATACATTCCTGTTTTTGCTATCACTAGAAAACAAACAGACATCTAAAATAATAGTAAATAATAATATAAAACAAAATTTTAAAAACTGAATAGAGCAAAATAAACAAAAGACAAACAGAAAAATAAAGAGTCTAAGAAAAAACAAGAAATATACATAGAAATAGAGATACTCACATTGACACACACAGAAATCCCCAACAAACACAAAATTAGAATTCATAATATGTAAGAAAAAGACCTGTAGGGTAAGGAAAAACTATACAGAGACAAGGCATCATAAAACCAAACCAAACCAAACCAAACAAAAAACTGCAACCAACCAACAAGCAAACAACCAACAAAATACCCTCCCAAACTATCATTGAGTTAATTTGTGTTGATCATCTTCTATTGGGCATGGGGCCTGACTGGACGAGTGGCTTGTATACCCAATGAGACTATGTTAGAGAAAGCTATCTTTTTATTGACCCACTGTTATCAGTTGGATATAGCTTCTGGATTAGTGGTTTAGGCTTGTGTCTACTTCCTCTCTCAGTACTATAACCCCGATAGGCTCAGACTTCTGAAGGCCCAGTACAGATTGTCACAGTCTTGGTGAATTCATATGTGCATCATTCCTGCTGTGTTTAAAAAGCCTTGCTCCTTTTGTTGACCTCTATCCATTCTGGCTATTACAATCTTCCTGCCTCCTCTTCAGTGGTGTTTCCTGAGCGGAGAATATTGACAGAGACATCCCAGTTATGACTGAGTGTTCTAAGGGTTTTCATTCTATGCACATTATCCAACTGTGAGTTTCTGTATTTATTCGCATTTACTATAGAAGGAAGTATCTCTGATTATGGTTGAGCAAGACTTTGATCTATGCATATAGCAGAATGTCCTTGGGAGTCCTTTGCTTGCTAAGTTCTTTTAGTACAACAGTACCATTTGGGATTTCTCCAGGTCCTTGATCTGTCTTGTCTTAGGTTCTTGACTGACTGAGCAGTGTTGAGGGATGGGTTCTATCTCCTGAAGTGGGCTTTAAATTCCATAAAATATTAGGTGGTTACTCTCACAAGTTTTGTGCCACTCTTGTACTAGCACATTGTGCAGGCATGGTTTGTAGCTGAGATGGTGTTTACCTTCCTCCTTTGGTAGCATCAGAGTACTTTCCACTACCATGAACAATAGTCATCAGGGGTAAAAGCTCTAGGTAGACACCAGTTCAACTTCTCTGTGTTTAATGAGTTGTGTAATTATCATTCTCAGCAGTAGAAATTTATCATCTATTTGTGAAGAGCAACCAATACCTTAGTCAATAGTATGTCTTGTTTGAAGGTTCCAATGTGAACTCTTTGGTCAACAACTCAGTTAGATGTAACCCATAGATGGAACTGGAAACTTCATTTGGTGACAAGAGATGTCTTATTTGGCAATGTGTCTCCCCTGCTATTTGGCAATTATTTTTAGATCACCTTTGGGTGATCACTCTTTGCCTAAGCGTTTTATATATAGATCTTGAGGTAGCTATATCCCCAGCTTCCTGAGGAATTACCACATTGATTTTTCATAGTAGCTGTACAAGTTTGACTTCCCAATATCAATGGGAAGTTCCCCTTGATTCACACCCTGTCCAGTATAAACATCCTTTATTTTATTGATTTTACCTGTTCTGACCCGTATAAGATAAAATCTCAAAGTAGCCTTCATTTTTATTTTCCTGATGGCTAAGGGTGTTAAACATTTCTTTAGTGTGTCACAGTCATTTTTGTTTACTCTTTTGAGAATATATTATTTAGATCTATACCTTATTTTTAATTGGGTTGTTCATTTTTTAATGTCCAGTTTTTAAAAATTCGTTATTTATTTTGAAGATTAGTCTTCTATCAGATGTGTATTGGTAAAAATCTTTTTGCTATTATCTAGACTGCTGTTTTTATTGAGTGATGGTGTTTTTGGCCATACAGAAGTTCTTTAATTTCATGAAATCACATTTATTAGTTATTGTTCTTGTGCCTGTGCTCCAAAAGTTGAGTTTTGTGCAGGGTGATAAAAATATACCCATCTGTAATCTTCTACATTTAGACGTTCAGTTTGATCACTACATTTGTTGAAGATGATGCCTTTTTTCCAATGTATATTTCTGGCTTCTTTACCAAAAATTATGTGTTCATACGTGTATGTATTTGCATCTGGTTCTTCTATTTGATTCCATTGGTGAATGTGTCTGATTATGTGCCAATATCACGTTTTTTATTACTACAGCTCTGTGGTAAAATTTGAAATCAAGAATGGCGGTACCTCCAATAGTTCTTTTATTATTCAGTATGTTATCAGTTGTTAAAGTTTCCTGATAGAATTTTTAGGTCACTTATTTATATAATAATTCCTCTTTATTACTTTTGTATTTTTGGAATTGTTTAGGGATATTTTGCTTAATAGTCCTGCCTCTCTCTATCCTACTTTTAATATTCAGATTGTGTCAAATCTTTAATAGATTAGAAGTATTGTTTTGGTTCTGGTAAGTCTCAATTAAAAATTTTATAAAGGCTATTGTATTTTACTGGTGAAGTTATTTTGGCCTAAAGTCTTCATAAAAAATTTTATAAATATAAATTTAGTAGATAATGAATAGTTCAGATTCTGCATCCACATTTGTCTTAGAAGTTTTGAATCACACCCTCAAAGAACTGCCCTATTTAATCCAAATTTTCAAGCTTCCTGAACACACATTAATTGTATCTTTTAAATGATTATGATGTTGTAAAGCTATTTATATCCCCAAATTTTAATAAATACTTTAAAAATTATAATGCTATGTATTGAACTCAGCATCCCATGCATGCTAAATAGATATTGTATCTCAATTCCCAAATGCCCAGTTATTGTTATACCTTCCTTTTTGAAAGTCTTTCTAAAAGGTTTATAAATATTTTTTAGTTTCTGTTCCAAAATAACAACTGTTTATTTTCAAATGTTTTGTAGAATTCATCATTGAAGGCATTTGGTACTAATGTTTTATTTAAGATATTGGTCCATAAACTGAAAAAGAAAATATTTCAACTTTATATGGCTAAATATATTTTATTTAAAATTTTTCCCATACCATTCTTCTCCTTCCCTGACCTCCTTCTAGTCCTCCCCTAGCCTCTCCCCCCACTCCAACCACCCATCCATTCCCCAGGGAGGGCAAGGACTCCCAAGGTGAGTCTATTTGGTCTGGTCTAATGTATCCAGTTGAGGTCCGACTGAGGCCCTTCAGCCAGTATCAACACTGAGTAAGGTGTTCCTCTGTAGGGAATGGACTCCAAGAAGCCAGTTTATGCACTAGTTAAACACTCTAGTATGACTGCAAGAAGCTCCACAAAATGCCCATGTCATTTCACTCAGTTACATTCAGTGGGTTTAGTTGCTTTCCATGAAGGATCCTTATCAATTATTTCAAAGTCAGTGAGTTCCCAATAGCTCAGGTCAGCTATCTCTGTGAATCTCCTCCTCATGATCCTGATCCTTTTGCTTATATAGTCTCTCCTCCCTTTCCTTAGCTGGACTGGTAGCTCCCACTGTTAAGAGGTTTTTTATTTCATGAATTTGTACTCCACATTGGGTGAAAAGTATTGCACAAATTCTATTTAATATTATAATAAAACCCTGGAGCCAGATATTGGGGGGAGGACTGGAACATCAGAGAGATTGAGAAATAAACCATAGTCAGTTCTTACCCACCAACTCCTCAGGCTTGTCTCCACAAAATTCTCCAATTCCAAACTTCTATTTCCTCAATCCACTAAGGAAGTGTCCTGGAAAGCTGAAAACCTCTCTTCTCTGCCTCTGTCCAGCTATCTTAACTTCTTCTTTTAACATTCCTAAAGCTAGGATTACAGTTGTGAATCACCACTCACTGACTTTCATGGCTGGGCTCTGTGGTTGACTCTCCTTTGATATTCTAGACTAATTTATTAAATGTATATCACAACAATTCAATGAAAAAATTTACAGCATACTCAAACTTTTGGGACACAATGAAATCAGGGCTAAGAGGAAGGTCAGTATCACCATGTATTTTTCTCTTAGGGTTATGGTTTCTATTACTGTGAAGAGACACCTTGACCATGCCAACTCTTCAATGAAAACCCTTAAATGGGATGGCTTTCTTAAAATTTTAGTAGTTTAGTTCATTATCCTCATAATGGGGAGCATGGCAGCATGCAAGCAGATGTGGTTCTGGAGTAGTAGCTGACCAGAAGTTCACTGAGACACTGGGTGATATCCTGAGCATAGGAAACCTCAAAACCTGCATCCACAGTGACACACTTCCTCCAAAAAGGCTATATCCACTCCTCTCAAAAAAACTCACCTTTTAATAGTACCACTCTGTATGAGATTATGTGGGCCAATTATATTTAAACTACTACAGCTTACAAAAAATAGTAGAAACTTAGCAGAACACCTAAAGTCTCTAGGACAGTGGTTCTCAAATGTCCTAATGCTGCACTCTTCAATATACAATTCAAAAAAGTTATTTTGTTGTTACTTCATAACTTTAATTTGCTACTGTTATGAACTGTATTGTAAATGTTTTGGAGAT
The DNA here is from genome assembly GCA_004025045.1 of Sigmodon hispidus. NCBI lineage: Eukaryota > Metazoa > Chordata > Mammalia > Rodentia > Cricetidae > Sigmodon > Sigmodon hispidus. Next base: position 59,393 of record PVIH01006472.1, on the reverse strand, counting down.
AGAGGTTTGTCAAAGGGGTCACAATCTATAGGCTGCTTGTACAAAAATAATAATCACAACCAAGAGGTGTAGATGGCAATAAATAATCAAATCAACATAGATAAGAACAAACCCCAAAGCCAGACAGTTTGACTATAGAAATCTACTATCATTTCAAAGAAAATATAATGCCTTTACTCCTTAAATCATTGCACAATATAGAAGGAGAAAGAACATTGCCCAGTTAAATTAATGTTGCCATACTTACTCTGATACACAAACCACTTGAAGATTCAACAAAGAGAATTACAGACCAATTTCTCTTATGGACATGTATCCAAAAATAATCAATAGGTACTTGCAAACCAAATCCACGAATATATAAAAAAGATCATCCAGCATGATCATGTAGGCATCATCCTACTGTTGCAGAGACTTTTCAATATCTGATAATCAGTAAATGCAATCTACTATAAAATCTAGCTAGAAGAAAAAAAAATAACTGTCTACTTAGGTGCTAAAAAGGCTTTTGAAAAAATCCAACACTTCCTCATGACAAAAGTCCTGGAGAGATTAGTGATACAAATGACATAACTAAACATAATAAAAGTGCTTTACAGTAAGCCTATAGCCAGCATCAAATTAAATGGAGAGAAACTCAAAGCAATTCTACTCAAATCAGGAACAAGCCATGGTTGTCTACTTTCTCTTCGTTGTTCATATCCAATGTAATGCTTGAAGTTTTGGCTAGAACAATAAGACAACCAAAGAAAATCAGAAGGATACAAACTGGAAGAAAGACAAAGTAGCATTATTTGCAGATGATATGATAGTATATATGTGATCCAAAAATTTCACTACGTAACTTCTACAGCTGATAAACACTTTCAGCAAAGTGACTAGATACAATATTAACTCAAAACAATCAGTAGCCCTCCTATATAGAAATGACAAACAGAATGAGAAATAAATCAGAGAAATAATCATATTTCCCAATACTTTCAAATAATATAAATTATCTTAGGATAACTCTTATCAAGCAAATGAAAGACTTGTATGTGGAATATTTACACTGTGTGAATTATGTTGTTATGACTGGCTTAATAAAGAATCAAGTTAGCAGTAGGGGCAGAGAGAAGAAAAGATAGGCGTGTCATATTGAGAAAAGGTACCGAGCCCTGTGTCAAAGCATAGATAAAAATATGGGTTAATCTAAGTGTAAGAGTAGCTAATAACAAATCTGGGCATTTGGCTCAGCATTTATAATTAGTAAAAAACTTTAGTGAAACTGAATACCTAGTACAGTAGATACTTTCTGGAATCTACAAAAGTGATCTTAAATGAGGATTCTTAATAATGGGGAATACAGAGTTCCAACTGGAACTTTTTTCTAACCCGGCAAGCCTTACATAGTAGAGACCAGGTTGTATTTCATTAAATTTTTGGCCAATGATATTCCATGGAAATCCACAAACCACCCAGCTCATGCTAAGAAAAAGGGTTGCTTTCAACAAACTGACAGTGGAATCCCATTGCTGAGGAAAACACTCAGAAAACATGTTGAATATGGAGAAGTTGAGCTGGTATCTACACTAAATCTTCACCCCTAAGTACTCGTCTTTGTGGTGTTGGCAGGTATTTTGCAGGCCACTGGAAGAGAAATGTGTAGACCAATACAGGCACAAAACTTTAGAACTACAATCTCTCCTGCCAGCAAAATATTCTAGTTCAGAGATGACACAGAACTTGTAGCAGTAGCCAGCCAATGACTGATTGGACCTAAGGCCCATGCCACAGGATGGAACCCACACATCACACTGCTTGGATAATCAAGAACCAGAGACTGGATAACCCAGAGACCCAGAATAATATCAAACATAATTGGTCAAAATTCAAATTAATGATTACTAATGATATTCTCCTATATTCATAGATCAGTGCCTTATCCACTCATCACCAGTCATGTTTGTTGTTATCTCTTAGAAGCCTGTTCTTTTCTGATGAGAGACAGAAAGAGAGTGTATCCAGAGAAAAGGGAATTGGGGGAGGAACCGGAAGGAGTAGAGGAAGTGCAAAGTAAAATCAGAATATATTGTTTAAGAAAAGGATCTATTTTCAATGAAAACATTAAAAAAATGGACCTCTAAGAAATTAATGTAATTTAATAAAACAAAACAAATTAAATTACATCTGAATACAACCAAAAGAAATATAAGGAAGAGAACCCAAGAAAAAGTCCCAAGTCACAGAGAACCAATTATTTGAATACTCAGTAATCCCATGAAAACACAAAACCAGAAGTCACTCAATATTTGTAGAGTTAAAAAGATAGTAAGTACAGAAAAAGTAAAAATAAAACATAAAAAGACATTTTTTAACGAAAAGAACGAAAAAGGCCCTGACATGGTATTATGAGACAAGAAACCTCTGAAGATGCCATTGAGTTTCTGTTGTCTAATGCTGGGCATGTGGCTACCTTTAATAGTAGTGTGTTTGCCCAGGGAAATTAATTTTTCATTTTCAAGTACTTATCAAATGGGGATAGGTTCTTGGTTAGGGATGGTGGTATGTATTCATTTCACCTTTTAGCTCTAAGACCCCATCTAGCAGTCCATGTTCCTTTGGTGTACTCCATCTCTTCTAATTCTCAGAGACTCCCTTTTGTCAGAGTTCCCTGAACCCCAAAGGGAAGAAATTGATGGAGACATCCTATTTATGATTACTTCTTTTGTGTGAAATAGGGTTTATATAGGCTCTTGCTACTCAGAACAGATGTAGCAGAAGCTAATTTTGAACTTCTGATTCTTCTGCCATAATCTTCCACGTGTTCACATTATAGATTGATACTCCCTGTGGCTTATTTTGCTTTTTAACAAATAAAGATGTCATCCTCCCCTCCCATTTAAACGAACATTATCCTCATATGGATCAAAAGTAATATTGTATCATCTTTTCAAGAAATCACACATTCTTTATTAATTTGGAATTGAACATCCTCTTTCCTAGAGGAATTAGACAAAGAATGGACCTGTCCATGATTTGAAATGCACTGAACCAAGTTTTCTTGGTATAACATTGAGTACAGTGATTGCTTTTTTAGAACAAAATTACAAATAGAATCATTATATGAAGTGAAGAACAAACTAAAAATTCCCTAAGACTGCTACTTGATCAGTAAAGCCATGCAGAGGTGCTAAGACATGCATCTTGCCCCAGTGAATTTCAGAGCTCCTCTGATCCTGATTATATGATGGCCATCACCTGCTTTTTGAATCTACTAATTGTGCACAAAGAGATGCTTCTGTGATATGAAATATGTTTCTTCAGCAGCTCAAGGAGCTTTTCACATTTTGCAGATTTGTGAGTGCGTATATTTTAAGTAGGCAACTGCACATCTTTAGCTTTATCTTCTTCACCTCACCATAAATATCATGCGCTGTAATTAAAGAAAGGCTTGTAACTGGAGTATAGAATAGATGGCAAATCTCCCAAAAGGACAGCTCTGAAAGGAAAAAATATCCTTGTAAAGCAACGGGAGTGTGCCCTGTGATTATGTGCTCTGGGGCAGTTACACAGCAAGCATGGTGGGGATTACAGATCTGCCAGCTCTGCAGGAAGGATGTGCCTATTAACAGAAACCAGCTGTTCGGAAAAAATGCTCTGCCCGGAGTACTGAGAGGATGTCTTAATTTAGCTCTGGGCTACATTTATTACTGATGATTTTCCCCCTTTTTTGGAAACCATCAGCCCCATTCAATTAATAACATTCCTCTGCATTTCTGTAGCACAAAGGAAACATTAAGAATAGTTCATCTAGAGCAAATCTATCTCTGGGACCTAACAACTTGATTTTGCACATGTTGTTTGTAGACTCCCAAACCCACTGTGTTTTATTCAGGCCTAGGTAAGGAGGCAATATTAATCAAGGCTGTGCTTTTCTTTAAAGAGCAGTAATCTGACTGCAGGTTACTGAGCCTCCCCGCTCCTGAGCACTGGGGAGACAGGAGAACAGACCTGAGAATTAAAGTAGTGCCAAAATTTTACTCTCCTCTTCCTATACCTTCTGGGGAAATGTCTGGTATCTTTCTAAGTTTCAGAAAAATTAGATATCAGCCATGGGTCTTGGACATTCTTAATACAAAAGTGAAAGATGCAAAAACATTGGGAGAAGGGGATATTTTAGATGTCTCAGAGTGTAAAGACACTTGTCAATCTTCACTTCTTGAGACCCAGCACCTGCATGGTAGAAGGAGATAATGAATCCTTGCATGTTGTCCTCTGTTATCTACACATGACCTGGAAAATGCACATATGAACACACACACACACACACACACTTCAATAAATAAAAATTTAATCAAGTAATAAAAGGCTAATTATAATTCACAGGATCCAGGATGCTATGTTATGGTATGAATATCTATAATACTTTCATGTCCAGAATGACTTATATATGTCTTTCTCTCATAAGTAAAGGACATTAACTAGGGCACTCTGAAGGAGAGAATAAAATAATTCACACTTTTAAACAACACACCAATAAATATCCTTTTTCAAAGCACATATGGCAAAAGCAACCAGTAATAAAAAAAATGAAAAAAAAGCATGTGGTGAGTCCTTTGCATAAAGGATCCAGAGCACTAGAAAGGGGGAAGGCCCCAGCTCTATGTGTGGTCTGTTGGTAGTATGCTTGTACCCTTGATTTGAGACACTGAAATAATAAATTAAAATGCTAGTGTATTTTTTTTTACATGGTAGGTGATATAGGGGAAGACATTCAGGACTCAGGGATTGGCATGGACAGAGGCTTTCAAAGACACTTGAGAGTCTAATTCATGAAGAATACTAGTAAAGAAAGGCTTTGTGAACCATTCCAAAAAGCTTGGATTTTATTGTAGAACTGATTAAAATCTTTGAAGGGCATTATTCAAAAAGATGGCATTAGATTGAAGGTTTTAATGGTCTATCTTTATACCTTGAGCTCTCAAGATACCTGTCAGCCTTCAGCCTATCTGGTAGTAAATGCATAGGTGAAGTTCTGACTGAATTCCTTGTGGTTAGGGACTAAGGCATGTATATTAATACATGTCACATGAGAATATTTGGGGAGGTAATAAGTTTGTAATTTAAAATAAATTGCTGGATGGTTAAATAAATAGAAACAATGTTTTGAGTAATCAAACTTTTCCTGTTTCTAGACTTAGTATAGAGGTTGAGATATTGCTGTCTGACCTCATCTTAAAATAGTTAATTTATCCCATACTAAATTAGTAATGTACCTGAAGAAAATATCAGAAATGACTCAGTTATCAAGTTTTATTCTATCATAAACATGATTTATAACAATAACATTTATTGAAAAATCTTCCTGTAGCATGGCCTTGTCCTAGATAAGTCACAGGCAATAAAGAAGCAATGTCTAATCTTTCATTAAGCTCTTTTCTCCAATATACATCTCATATAGTTTATCTTCATAATTGAAGAGACAATTCAGGGTGATTCAAGTGACAAATTTATTATTTTCATCAATTTATTAATCACTCAAAGAGTTCATATTATTTCATCTTTATGAGTACATATTCATGTTTTTTTAGTATAATCATTAATCAATTCACAAATCATTTAAAAGTTTATTATTTTTTGCTACTCATAGCACATGACTGTATACTTATAATTAGCTTTATGCCATGAAAATTTGTTTTTAACAAATACCAACCTTATGACTTTCCTTCGGTTACAAGGAGCAAAGTCCATGATGATTTCCCGTTTTAATACATTCAGAGTTAATTTGGTTTTTTGTAGTGTAGGAGCTAACATTTTTTTTAGGAGCTTAACTTCTGTGGTAGTCATGTTGGATTTCTTTTTCACATACAGTTTTCATAAGTGTCTACACAGTTACAGGTTGTAGAGTGAAAGAATCTTTTATACCAACTCTTTGGAGTAACCTAAGTAACTTTGGGCTTTGAGACTTTTTTTACAAGTTAATTGTATTATCTAAAAGATAAAATATTGTTAAATATATTTATAGAAAAATGAGAAAAATCAGTTAAATACTAGAACAAAGATTTATTTGTTCCTCTATTTGAGACTCATGAGGTCAAATAGCATATAAAGAGTACTGTCAATTTTACCTGAAAAGATAACATTTTTAATTTATAATGATCAGAAAATTTGAAATTCTCACTATAAAATAATATAAAATTATCTCTATTTTGAAATTATGCTTAATGAGATTATAGTGTATATTATAAGATTACTGCAACATTACTATAAATTTTTGAATGCTGCATGCTTTAAATTTTTTCCATTTCAGTAATTTTTGGCATTTATTTTTCTTTCAAGTAAGAGAAAAGGAAAAAACCATTTAAATATGCAAGAAAATTGCATGGTACATTTATAGCTTTTGATGCCTGGACCAATTTGAAGTGTTGTAACTTGTGCTGTTAAATAAGCATTAAATTCATTTTGTGAATTGAAGAGTACAAAGCTTTGAATGCTTGGCTGATATCTGATAGAATTCTTTTGCTAGATAACAGAGTCTGGTGTGCTTTTCATTTGGACAAACAGAAGCCCAGAGCATTTTAGAGATGTATAGGCTATGTTTCTTATTCTGAGCTAGAGCACTGTCACTGTTACATTTCTGTTAAGTCTGGAGTGAATACCAAAAGTCCATGTGATACTCAAAAGTGAGAATTTAAATTTTTCTAAGAATTATAAATTAAAAACATCTTGTAGAGTGCATTTGAAAGTACAGATTCAGGGATAGCACTAGATCTTCCATCAGTGATGAGTGCTTCCATTTGGCCTGATAATGACTATCATGAGAATTATTAATGTTAATAGTATAAATAATACTTCAAATATTTTTTTACTTTTAAAATTATAATTATATTATTTACTCTCTTCTCTTTTTTATGGTACGCTCCCTGTACCCCATTGCTTTCTTTCTAATTCATAACTCTTTTTCTTTATTGTTACACAGAGAGAGAGACACACACACATTCATGAACACATAAATATAATCTGCTCAACTCGTCAGTTTGTATAATATTACATGTAAATGTAAGATCTCAGGCCTTACCACTTGGTATTGGACAAATAAAAATCTTGATTATAACAACAAGAAGCAACACAAGGATTCCCATAAGCAACAAGAGAAACCAGTAACAATAAAGAGGTAATATGGGTAGATTGGAGAACACATAGGTTGAAGGTGTATCAAGCTCTTGGGAGCTCATGGTAGGCAAACGTATGTTCTGGATGCTGGACACAGAGCTATAGAGTTGAGTGTATTCCATATTGGGCTGCATTCTCACTTTGGTCTCAATTATCCTTTCTATAAACTTTTTCTGTCTTTGGGGGCATGTATATTTATGCCATCTTGAGGTGATATTTTGTGTATGCTCTAACAAATAAAGCTTGCCTGAAGATCAGAGGGCAAAACCACTAGATAGCCACAGAGGCTCAGCATTGGTGGCACATACCTTTAATTTCAGCACTTGAGATCTCATGCCTTTCTTCTCAGTACTTGTGAGGCACATATGCCTTTAATCCCAGCATTAGGGTGGCTGAGACAGGAAGTGATATGGCTAGGCAGAGAGAGGCATATAAGGCAGGAGGAGTCAGGCCCTCAGTCCTTTTGGCTGAGGAGTTGTTCAGATAATAGTCTGGCTTGCTTACTTATCTCTTTCATATTTCTGTATTTACTACAATATCTGACTGGGGTTTTATTAAGCCTAATTAGGATTCCTGATACACTATCTCATTGGATGCTGGGGGTATGTAATTTCTTTTTGAATTTTACAAGCATTCTACTTTAGGCTTTAGTGTGTATCTCAGAGGAGATACTAAAATAGGGACTTTTGAAAAATTCCTGGAACTTTCATGATTTTTAAAGGCCTTGGACATGGGTAGTATGTGTTTTACATTATGAGATGGGTATAAGGATTTGGAGGGATCAGGAATGGGATGGTATAACGTAAGAACATGTGTTTGTCTGACAAGTTGAAAAGAGGTATAGTTATGGTGGTTAACACTGATTTTTGACTCGATCAAAATGAGAAGTGTATAGCACATTAATCAAGCACATTTCTGTTTATCTCTATAAGGACATTTCCATAGAGTATTACCTGAGAAAGTTTTGTCTTAAATGTGGGTGGCACTATTGCCTAGGCTCAGGGTCTAGATGAAGTCAAATGAGATATGGAAAATGCACCACTACAAAAATGCTCTGTACCTCCTTCCAGCCATGAACTGACAGATTTTGTTCTGCTTCAAGCTTCCAATCATCATGTTTTTCCTCCTCATAGCCAGGAACAACTCAGCCAGCTGATTAAACTATGAAACCATTGGGTATCAGAGTGTGTCCTCCCACCTAAAATGTTCTGACATACTTGGTCAGTTTGACAGGAAAATTGACTTGATAAACTCTTAATTGTGCTCCATTTTTTGGTGCTAAAATGCTTTATAAAACATCAGTTTTTTCAAATAGCTATGTGAAATCAATTTACATTATAAAGAAAAAACATTTTAGAAGAATGAAGCAATTCACCAAAAGCCATTAAGAAGAATTGATAGAGGGGGTTGGGATTTGACCACGTTGCATGTCTTTCTCTACTGTCTTGACTACAGCAACTGTTCTTCTATTGATGCTTCTCTAAAGTGCTACTTTACTTACCTGACCATGTGAAAGCATCAGTGAGGGGCTTCCTGCTGCATCATTTCAAGATATAAAATAAGTAGGAGAGAGGAAACATTAAGGGAGAGAGAGGAAGTGGGGTCATTAACAATAGGGATCAAGAAGACATAAAACATCCTGGGAAGCAAAGGAGATAGTTCAGTCAACAAAATGTCTCTGTAAGCATGGCTACCTGAGTTAAGATCCCTGAGAGCCATAAAAATGTCATGTCTGTAACCTTATTGCTTGTGGGAGGAGGCAGAGAGATCCCCATAGCTCACTGACCAGTTAGTCTAGCTAAAACAACAAGTTCTAATTTTAGTAAGAGATCTTGTCTCAATTATTTTTTTTTATAAAAGATAAGGAGTAGTAGAGACAAGTACCTAAAATCATTGGCCAGCCTACACCCTGTACACACACACACACACACACACACACACATCACACCACACAAACACAAGACTATTGTACACACAACCTATCTTGGAAAAAGAACATGAATTCTTTCATGATAATGAGGTTCTCATGATTTAAAGATATCAGCTAAAGTTTCCACCTCCTAAGACTTCCATGTCAAGGGTCAAGCTCCTAATTTGTGCCTTTTGGAAGACCTGTTCAAAGAGTAACAACAACCAAGGTGCTTGACATCTGTTATTTCACTTAACAAGTATGTGTGAAGAGAAGAATTGGGACTTATTTTCTTAAGAAATTCAAGTTGTTTTGATTCATGGCTATTATGATGGATTCTGTTTTATCTTGTGATTGCAGATATGTGTCATTTTTACTAACATATTTGACACTGTGACTATTACCTGATGAAGAGGCATATTTGATGAAAGATTAACTTTGGCGTACAGTCTCAGAGATTTCAGTTCAAGGACATCTGGACCCATTGCATCTTGCGTCTAGCCTGGGAAAGGCAAGAGCTTCATTGTAGTAGTTTTCTTCTGGTGGAAAGGAAGCAGAAAATGATAGACTGAAAAAAATAAGTTCAAGATATAGCCTTAGAGGGCATATCTGTAGTCAGAAGTTTTTCTGTCCAACCTTGCTAGTCCTATAGCCATTTAGTCCCAAATAATCACACAAAAGTTTATATTAAATATAAACTGTTTGACCTATAACTCAGGCTTATGACTTGCTAACTATTACTCTTATACTAACCTGTGGTGGAAATGTTCTCTGTATGATGTAAATAAAGTAACTGGTTTGGCCTGTGTGGAGTGCTGTAGAAGTGGGTGGAGGATCAGAGGACAGTCAGGTAGAAGGAGGGTGGAGTTAGTCTGTCTCCATCTGGCCCCTGAAGAAGAAAGATGTAACTAATCCAGGTAATCCTTGGGCTGGGCCACATGGCAAGTAGATTAATAGAAATGGGTTGATTTAAGATGAAAGAGCTAGCTAGTAATATGCTTGAGACATGGGCCAAACAGTATGAAGTTAACATAAGTGTCTGATTCATTTCTTTTGGGGGACAAAAGCTGCCGTGGGCCAGGTCCAAACCTCCGGGCCCAAATGGCCCTGGAAAACCTTTTACAACACTAACCCATAATTATTATCCATGTTTAGCCATGTGACTAGGTATCTTTTTCTCATCTTCCTTCCTCTGCATCTCAATTGCGTTTGTTCTGCTCTTCCTTTTCCCAGAATTCCCATTGTCTGGTCACCCTGCTTATACTTCCTGTTTGCCTAGGTTCTGGCCCATTAGCATTTTATTAAACAAACATTTACAGTGACAAATATTTACAGTGTACAAAAGCATAGTTCCACAGCACATACCCTAATTTCTTCCTCAAGGACCTACTGGTAAATCTGTAGTAGTTCTCAAAAAGTGTTACCAGCTACTGTTTATCCTTCAATACATGAGACTATGGGGAACATTTCATATTTCAACCATTGTATCTTCCTAGTCTTTTATCTTTTGGGTAAGCAATATTGCAATCTCTGCATTTTCTTTACTTTTGATTTCTTTACTCTAGTTTTTCTTTACTTTGACATCTTTTTAGGTTGTGTACAATAGTGAGGTCATGCAGTCTTTTTTACCTGGTTTACTTCATTTAGCATGTCCTTTGGGTTCATCTACATAGTTACAAATGAAGATGTATCTTTCTCTTTAAAAGCAAATAATTTTACAATTTGTGAGTCTATGAATATATGAATATGATTGTGGATGTGCTTGCACACATTTTTTATTCACCTGTGGATTGAATTAATTATTTGCATAAATTGCCTACTATGAACAATGCTGTAATAAACATGAAGGAGCAGGTTCTTGTTAAGAAAGAAATTTTAGTTCCTCTGTTTATAGTCCCAGAAGTTGAGAAGTTATATTGTCTGTCATTTCATTTCCTAAATATCTTGTCCTAATTTCACAGCCTTTCAGTTGGTTGTGGTTTACTATTCTCAACTCACGTTTTATCTTTAGGAGTTTGTGTTAGCTCTATGGTCACTTCCACTCTTAAGTTTGTGATTTATTTCTTCCCCATGAAGGACTACTGAAGTCAAGAATGCTGTGTATGCATATACATACTTCAGGCCTGCTAGAGCAAAAAACTGGAAAGGAAGAGCCAAGAAGCAGAATTTTCTCCTTGAGAAGAAGTGTTTGAATACTGGACAGATCTTAGTTGCACTAGGAAGATTAATTGTCAGAAAGTGACATTCCATACCCTCCTCAGATATGAGCCAGAGAGCTTGCTTCTAAGTAATATAATTCCTGAGCCAGTTCAGCCTTTAAATGATTGACCCTCTCATTCAAAGGCATTGTTAAATTCTTCCCCAGGGCTGAGATGTAAAACTTTCCAGTGTTTACTTCACTGTTTATGCTTCCCTGGTGGAAGACAAACATTATAAGTCCCTTCCTTGATGTGGGGAAATATAAAATCAGAAATATGATTCTTCCTTTAAAAAAGAATCCGTTCTAATTGAAGAGTAGCAAGGCGATTTCCTGGAGGTAAAATACAAACTACTTGTCTATTCCATTTCCGTTTTATAAATCCCTTCTGTGTGCTTATAAAAAAATAAAATCTTAGCTCAGTAAAGTAGACAAAAATAAGGAAGAAAACATCTTTGTTTCAATAACTAATCATATTTAGAATGAATTTTACAAATTAGCTAGAACTTGAGGATGTTCTACCCTTGGGATAGTGATGATCAGTTGGTTATGCTTATCAGTTCTCTGCTGTGTTCAGCACAAAGAGAAAAAGGTACCCGTTGTCATTTACTTAACCAAAATGTAACATCCTAAGTGTAAACTTTCTACATGTTGTTTGTGTCACAGTCTATGACATGAATTGCTAATATTTTCAGAAAGTACTACACCATAATAATAAGTGCAATGATAAATTTGCAATTATTGACACAGTTAAATGTCACACAGATCATTAAATGAACTTACTGTGTTTTAATCCTTACTTCATTCAAAAGTCAAGGACTTTGCATTATGTGCATTATGAATCAAAATAAATAAGTTGGTAAAATTCTCTATATTTGGGAGAAATCTGAGGTTCAGTTTTCTAGGCACAGCTCTTCAAAATAGAAATGCTTCAAAACCTCTTTCTATTCCAAAAGCATTCATCCACTTTGTCCTTGCCACTGCTTTGTTCCTTTGGTGGTAGGGAGTGAACTTTGCATATGCAAGGTATACACTCTGTCACTGAGCCATATTTTATTTCTTTTTCCTTCATAAACATACATCAACTTCATGGTCATCCATAATCTATGTACCTCTCTCATGTTAAATTGTCCAAATCAAGGAGGTAGCACTTACCAAAATGTTCAGGATTACATGTATAGAAACTTTAAAAATTATTAATAGAACAGAAATTTTTTTTTCATCTGAAAGTGTTATAGTGTCATCTACCCCCCCTCAGACTCCACATTACATCAATGAATTATCAATTTTTATCCAAGGATGTAGCTTGTTGGTTTCATATTTCCCTGCTGGACAAACTTTGCATCTTTTCATTGAGAAGTCAAGTTCTCAATAGCCCTGAGTGTATCTGGAGCAGCTCCCTTTGCACCCCTCTCTCCTATGCTACAGAGAGGCAGCAACTTCTTTTCAAGTCTTTTTTCCTTTCCTTGGTCTGTGGAGCATTTTGCTCTGGGAAATATGCTTTGAAAGTTTTATGCTTTTGTCTGATATCCACATTGATTTTGGACCCCAGTACTTTTAAAACATGCTTTCCCCAAGTAGAATTTAGAGTCAGTGGGAATTTCTTAAAAGGTATACATTGGGAATCTTATTAAGGTTATATTCTGACTAAATATGCATAATTATTTTGAGGAAGAATGGCAATTTCCCAAATACACATATTTGTACCTTCTTTAGACAAACTCTATTGTATTTAGGGGAGAATTCTATGCTGACATTGTTAGATTGCTTAAGTATTAAAAATGTGGAAAGATGATGCAATAGTCAGCTAGATCTTCCAAGATACAGAAAGAAGTTCAAGCCTTTGAAAGCTTCAAATACAACAAGAAGTATCCGTACATCAAGCCAAAGTCATTGGACAGAGGAATTCTTGACTACAGAGCAGGACAGTGACACACACATCTATGTGTGTATTTTTAAGAATGCTTATAAAATCATAGACTTACCTATGGCTTTTCAAACATTCTAGTGTTACTTTCATCCTCCATGTTCTGACTCTGCACCCCTTTCTCAAATTGTCCCAGGTAAATTCTCCCACCATTTTTCTTTTATTTCATGTTCTACAGCATACATGTTCTACTTATATAAGAAATTCTTAAAACATAAAACCATAACATAAGGAAATATATATATATATATATATATATATATATATATATATATATATATATATATATTTAAAAGTCACTTTTTCAAAATGAGTCAATGTGATGAATGTGTTCATTCATAGACTGGTCCTATCTAAGTCCTACAGCACTCACAGTCAATGGGAGTAAAAATCACACCTAACTTTCATAATCATTGCCTTAAAAGAAAAAGACGTGCTGGATATTTTTGGAATGCAAAAATAGTTCTTGCTTCTTCAATACACAGAAGGTTTACTTTTCATTTCCACCACGAGAAAAATGAATAAAAGAATTAAAACTAAAAAGAGTTTCATGCTACCTTTCATGAGTCATTTGTTCTTTTGACTTTCATTACACTCTTCTTCATCACCTGTAGATATTACTCTCTCAGTCTCCTTTCTAAATTTGTAGAGATTACCCATACTTACCACTCTCTCTACATGATAAGCTATATATGTCTCTACTTGAGGGTTCACATACTAAAGAACATATGATTTGTGGAAGAAGATAAAAGATCAAAATCTAAGATAGACATTCTAGTTTGACATCATGGGTTTCTAATAGTCAAGTGAATTTACACAGAGTTCTATTCTAGGTGCTAGGGAGTTGAGGAGGAGAAGGAGTCTCGTGAGAATCCTGGGCTCTATGTAGTGAGCAACTTAATGAAACAAAAACAAACATAGATTGCTTCCATATACCTAAAAGTTTATTTTCTGCTTTATTTCTTTATAAGTATACATTTAAGCATGCAATTGCACTTAGATGATATTAAATGTTGGACAAGGTAGTGTAGCTTTTCAGAGATATGACTTGAATGAGAAATGTCCCAGACAGGCTCATGTATTGAACAGTTGGTTCCCAGTTGGATGTGCTGTTTGGGGAGGTTGCAGAACCTTTAAAATAAAGAGTTTTGATAGGTATATCACTTGGGAAGGTCTTTGAGAAGTTATTGCTTTGAGTAACTTCCAATTCACCCTATATCTTGAGTAGAAGAGATGTAATCAGCTGGCTTCCTGTTCCAGGCACCTGTTACAGTCCCCCCACCCCTCCATTATGGACTAATCCTCTGAAATAGTAATATAAAATGAATTCTTTCTTTTATGTTTTGCATTTGGCCATGACATTCTGTCACAGCAATGGGACAGTACCTAACACAAATGTGTTTAATATATGTGTCTGACAACAGTTTGTTTACAAGGAATCATCTCAAAGTATAGATTTCACTCCAGAACAACATTTCTCATCTAGAATCTTGATATTTCTAGTGCTTTCAGATGCAGCTGGGGCATTCTCTGGTTCTCTTCTTCTAAGTCAGTAATTCACTTTGCTATTTCCAGACACTCTTCTTCATTATGTAAGTGAATTTGGGATACAGAAGAAATACTCTTAGTATTGCAAAAAATTAAAAATTTGTAAAATAGTACACTATGTTATGTTTACAGCATTGAGAGAGTTTTTATGGTTTGTATAGTCTCTCCTCTTGAAAATATGTAAAGAAATTGTAAATTTTCATTTTTTCCTGTAAATGGAAAATGAAAGAAACCACAAAAGATACTTGGGAATCTTGGTTTGGGAAGTAACAGACAATGTTAGATTATTAGGTACAAACTGGTTCTTAGTTCAGCTACAGGATAAAAGCAGTATTGATACTCAAACATAATTGCAAGGAAGCAAGTCTTCATCTTTATAACAATAGGGAAATTTGACTTAGTGTAAGGGTGATGAATTTTCTGAAAGAAGAAAGTGTGGTGATATTATTTAATAAAGTTAAGTTGGAATATCAGAAACAAACCACAGCCACCCAGCCATCTCCTCAGGCCTGTCTCCAGGAATTCTTCAACTCAGAGGCTTCCTCTGAGTCCTCAGCCAAAAAGGAAGAAGAAAATACCCAGGCAGTGGTGGAAAATGTTATTAGTCCCAGCACTTGGGAGACAGAGGCATGAGGATCTCTGTGAGCTTAAGGCCAGCCTGGTGTACAAAGTAAGTTCTAAAATAACTAGGACTGTTACACAAAATCTCCTGTCTTGAAAACAAAACAAAACATGGAAAAAGATGGCTGGAGCAATGACTCTGTCCTCTGATATTCCAGACTAGACAAATTTTATTAAATATAAGTCACTACAAGAAAGCATGTGTCTTCTATTTTACTTCATAATTTTTAAATTTAACTTCTGGAAGTGTAGTAAAGATGCAAATTTGTGGCCACTGTTTTAAAAGTCTTTTGGACAATAATTGTCTGAGGCTTGGGTCTTGTGTTGTAATTGGGATATTGGTTGTCTTAATGTGAAGAGGCTTTCTCTTGATCTGACTTGCCCATGCTTCTTGTGGTCACTATGGCATTAGTTATTAAAGTAATTAGATGTTGAACATAATAATAGCTGTTGAAATCACACACTCAGAGCCAGAAATAAATAATTAAAATGTCTAGACCTTAGCTAGAGGAGTAAATTCTTGAAATCACATATTTCCAAATTGAGAAACCTGACTTACTGTGTTCAATGCAAAGAAAATATTGCACTTTGGCCTGTTGTTTCTTCAACAAAATAAATGTATACTAGTAAGTGATCCATCTTAGAAGAAACTCTCCCAGCATGCTGAGTTATTAAAAATTCTGGAAGAAATGAGATATCATAAGTATTTGATTCTGAATTGATTTTTTATTTTATAACTCAGTTCTGAGGTTGTATGATTTTAAAGATTTATGCTTGTTTGTCTTTAAATATCTGTATGCTTTTGTCTTTTTTTGCTCAGAGTCTAGAAAGTTCATGTAAGAGCACTGGTGAGCATTTTAGCTTCATTTTATTCACCTGCTCCTCTCTAAAGTTTATGAATTTACATTTTGCATCTACATATCAAAATGTTCATTTAGTCATCCTGCTTCTTAGCAGGAAAGGCTGGGAATAACTGTGGGATAATGCTCTTGTATACTACAAAGATTTGTCACTGGTATTATTTTAATGAAATATTGATAGTAGTCAGGTAGGAGGTAGAGGCAGGGTGACCAGACTAGGAGACTCTTGTAAAGAGAAAAAGCAGAGAAGCAGTTTCCAGACAGACACAGAGGAAGCAAGATGAGAATGCTGCGCTGAGCAAAGGTACTAAGAATTATGAGTTAATTTAAGTGTAAGAGCTAGATAGTAATATGCTCAAGTCCCTGACCCATCAGTTACCATAATACTAAGCCTTCAAATCAATTATTTGGGAAGTGGTTGCTGGGTATTTCACAGTTGCTTGCAAGCTAGAAACTTCTGACTACACAAAACCACAAAATGTACTTTTTCAGTGTGCACTCTAGGATGAGCTCCTAGAGGACAGATAAATGCCCCTGTCAGGGAAAATCATTCTACTGAAGGCCTGGCGAATGACACAGAGCCATTAAGCAGATTTGTAATTTTTAATTTGTGAATATTCATTTCTGACTATGCCAAATATTTTGGGACATGTTAAAGCTGATTCTGGTTCACTTTAAACACCTTGTGATTTGTGCAATGCATCATATAATATGTCTGCATTGCAACTATATGGGTACTCTTAGCTGGTTATGTCAGTGAGCAACCTCTTCCATAGACCTTGCTGAAGCTTTTGAGAAAATGCTACGCCTCCACTGCAGCGCATAAACAAGCGCTTCCCCTTTCCTCTGGGGAAATCATTCAGCTCTGGATGGAGAGTTCCAGTTATCTAAGATAAGCCCAAAAATGTAAGCTAGAGGGACAGAGGTCATTGTAAGAAGAGAAAGTGTTCACTTCCAAAGCAACAGGAGACCAAAAAGAATGCCTCTGGAATAGGCAGGGGAAGTGGGTCACTTCCAATGGGGCTGAAAACAGAAAAATAAGAAGAAGACCTGCCCTGCTGGGTAGCAGTCAGGAGCAAGCCTGCCCTGCTGGGTAGCAGTCAGAAGGAGGAAACTTGCCCTGCTGGGTCTTGTTTGTCCACCCCAATTTTATGACTAAAATACTAATATTTTTCTGATATGTAATTCCCCCCTGTTAATCATTCTTTCTTTGCTGCCCTTGTGCAGTTATTCTAAGGTCATTCTTTCTTCCTTAATGTTCTGTATTCCTTAGTATAATTTCTTACTTGTAACACACATGCATATATATGCATGCATACATATATGCAAATACACACCCATGAATATATATATGCAAATGCTCACTTACAATTACACATATACATACATGCATATATACATAAACACACCACACACACACACACACACACACACACACACACTTATGCACCCAACCAGATGATTTCTATTTGAGAGAGGAATAACATTTCATATATCCAATGATTTTTTTAAACTTTTCTAAATTTTTTGGTTATTATTTGTTAAAATATCAATTCTCATAATAATCAGCTACAGAAAAATTAAGATTCTCATTGAATAGAAATAAGTCAAGAGGAACTGAAAATAGAAGAGGAAGAAGGATGAATGGAAATGAGAGGATGTAACTGACAGCAAATGTGTTTGCTTGTTAGTGAGGTAAGGGTCTTAGCTGTGTACAGAAACAGAGGGGCAAACTATGAGACAGGGGCACTTGCAAGCTTGCTTCTCTGATCCTATGGTCAGGGCTTTTCAAATTCCCATGGGAATTTTACTCACTGAATTTCTTCTGCTCCCAAACTGTTTTCTGTTGAGTATTTTCCGTGAGTACTGTTTGATCTTGCTGATAATGCCTCTATAAGATCTGGTAAGAAAGCTTGTTGGGCATCTTCTTAAATACTGATTGATGGGAAATGGCCCAAATCATTGTGGGTGGTGCTATCCCTGGGCTGGTGGTCCTGGGTTCTATAGGTAATGAGGCTGAGCAAGCCATGGGGAGCAAAGCAGTGAGCAGCATCCCTTTTTGGCCTCCCCCTCAGCTCCTGCCTCCAGGTTTCTGTCCTGCCTTCCTTCAATGATGAACATGATGTGGAAATGTAAGTCAAGTAAACCTTTTCCTTTCCAACTTGTAATTGGCCATGGTGTTTTATCACAGAAATAAAAATACTAAGATAATGATATATATATTTTTTGCACAGCTATTTCCAGAACTGCAAAGGGTTAGAAGTTTTTACCAAGACAAGTAAGGCAAACTATGTAAAACCTATCTTAATAAAGTCAAGTATAAGTATAGCAGCATTAAATTCTTACTGTTAGGCAACTATAGACATTTCAATCAATGTCAGCATTATTTAGTCAACCTACTTGTTATTAATGTCTAGAGGGCTCATGGTAAAGCTTAGTTTTTTTTTACCTAGAATTACTGAAAAAAAACAAAAGCATAAATATCTATAAATTCTAAAATTAAATTAAATAGTGTGAGGTTGCAAAATGTCTCCCAAATTTAATTTAGATTTTGCAAATGCCTCACACAGCAGCTTCTCTTTGTTGGAAAATATTTTCTTTTTTCTAAAAACAAATGGGATCAGATGTGAATTCTAAGATATAGTATTTCTGGGTGTAAAATCCTGTACCATTTTATAATCCACAGCCATAGCTTTTTCATTTAGAGCTATGATATCAAAACTGTTACAAAATGCCTTGATTCTTCTTCACAACATACAGATAGTAGATTTATTATCACCATAGATCTTAGTAACCTTAGCATAACTTTTGGTTGATTGAAATTCTCTTGTATTTAGAGGCCATCCTGAGGTTTTTTTTTTTTTTTTAAGATTATTTGGACACAAGCCACTGTGAAGCCAAGATGGGTTAGCTTATAACTGAGGTGGGTATACTATAACTATCTGGTGGGTAGCAAGTGCAGCAAGGAGACACTGGGCAGAGGGTTTGATTCATCCTTTAGATAGAGTAGAAAGAGGTGCCACAAGATTTCATCTAATGAGTTAGAACATCACACTATTAAGCTTACTTTATTTCTGAAGTTACCATTTAGCATTTTTGAATTACAGTTTGACTATGAGTAACTGACTCTAGAAAGTGAAACCAGATATGCAGGGACTGTATTTGATGAGTGCTCAATTTTCAATAAAGAATAAATCAATGAATGGAGACCTTGTGCAACGTACTATCTTATGTGTTTTTGCATATATAATTTTATCAACCCTTCATTTGACATCTGTGGCATAACTGTTCTCCACATTCAAAGATAACACACTTAGAGCAAACTTTACTCATTATTCCAGGATTAAATATCTAATGTATTGTAGAGGTGGGATTTGAATATAGTTATTTTTAATTTGACTTCCTTATGTTTGTCAACTACTTTAACTAGTACAGAGAGTTGAACACAAGGAAGACTGAACCTAAAAGATGTTTTTCTTTGTGAATTTGATTGTATATTAAAGATGTTTGGGATCAAGATTTATCATTTAAAGCAGAACTGGTTACTTTGCTATGAAAAACAACAGGAGAGAGTTAAGATGTATATTTGGGCAATTTTCATTGAAACATTAGAAATTTGGACTATTGATATTTTTATATAAATCCAATAATGTATTTCAAAGCATAACAGACTTTCCAAAATTATGCAGTTAGTATTCTGAAAGAAGTTTCTAGTTTCTATCATGAATGCTATGTTTGTATTCATGACCAAGATTAACTCCAGTTGCATGTCTTCTAGCTTTAGTCTAACTTTGATTTAACTTTTCCAACTTTTGGTCTAACAATACACAGTTTTTGAGAACCAGCACACTAAAACACTTACCATTTCTATGCTTAAGACAATGTATTTCTAAACTGCTTATGTTCTAGCTTCCTATACAGACAACCCTCTTATGCTTCATCGAGAATGTCTTAGGATACAATGTAAGGGTAGTTTTAAGAACTATAGGTAAAGCTTGGATTTGACAGATTTATTTTTTACAAACTATTGCAATACTTTACAATACTATACATGGATATAGTTAGACTTCTTCAAGCAGAACTTTGAATTTAAGCTACCTGTATTATCTGAAAAACAAGAATTTTAAGCTATGCCAGTGATGCCTGACAGCCGACAGCTCTGTTTTGTCAGTGTTCCCAATTTCCCACTCTGTCATTTGAAGATTTTATTATACTTACCCTGATTCATTTAGGGAAAAAATAGAATGATAAGTAAAAAAAAAAAAATAAGCGTAGGTTTCATAAACTTCAAAAATCAAGACAAAGATTGAAATAATTGGCTATGTAAAAAGTGGTGATTTTTTTTTTGCTTTAGTTGAGTATTCAGCTAATTGTGTGCTCAATTATATGGGAAAAGAGCAAAGTTAAAGAATATGTATAAAAATCTGGAAATAGAACACTCCAAACCGAGTCTTAAAATTCTATTGTAGTTTAGAAATTTTATATGGATAGAGATTTGTCTCCATTGTCTAAAATTTTTATTTCACTTAGTAATTTGAGTGTTTTTAATTTTGGGAAGAAATAATAATTAAAGATAGAGGCTATCTATGCTGAATTGTGGATTATCTATTCAAATTTCCTATGCTGGTCAGGGTTTGTAATTAGTAAGGAATGAATCCTTTGTTTCCTCAGTAGGAATGTCTTGCTTATGGTGATTCTGCAGGATTCTATCCTTTACATGTTGGTTCCTCTAAGTTCCAGGTGCACATAGGGGAGTTATTTACAATTAGCTAAATTTTAATTTTTGAAAATTATATATGTATTATTTTTTAATTTACATTATTTCCAGCTCTCCTTTTCTCCCACCAACTCTTCCCGTCTCCTTTCTGTCAAAATCTCCCAAGTACCTGACTCCATTTAGTAGTCTTTTTACATACATGAAGTTTAAGCTACTCATTTGAGATATAGTAACAGAGCATGTTTAAAAGTACAGTTGCCAGAATTCATTTATTCCTTGAAAATTGGTCCTCACTTACTCAAGTAGAGCGTCATGAAATACAAAATACTGCACATAGTTCTGGTTGGTTTATGGCCAAGGACCTCTTCATCTCAGATATTTTTATATAATTCACTCATTTACATGAAACTGGGACAAACTTATGTATATTTAGCTGGGCCCTATATTGCTCTTTATATTTTCTAGAAAAATATTTATAAAATTTCTTTCATTGTGATTCTAGTTTACTCAAAATAGCCCAACCAGTTCCACATCTTAAGGTATGACTTTCAATATACCCCATTAGTTCCTCCCTCCTCACTTCTTCCTGATAAGCCTCATTTTTCATTATTCTTTTACTTTGATTCATTAATGAAATCAAATCCATCTTCCTGGCATATCCACATATTTCCCCTTAACACTCAGAGGAAAGAGGAAGAAGACAAGGGCATTAAAGAAGGGAGCATGGGAGTGAAGAGGAAGAATGGATAACAATAGAGGACGCATGAGGGATGGGAGGAGTGGGTACCTGAAGAAGAAGCTTGGGTATTCCATATGTCTTTGTGTGAATTCAAAGTCATGACCTTTCTAACATAGAAATGGTTGGGTGCTGCATACAGCTTCATAAGCAACCTATGTCAGAGGCACAGCCAGGGACACTCTTTCTGTCTGTCCCTGTTTTTCTCTCTTACCTTAGTGGGACCTAAATAAGATTAATTTCTGTACTATTACCATGTGAAAGGTGAAAGGTGAATTTTTGTCTCTTAGGGAGGAGAAGTTTCCTTTAGACAGCAGATTCCATCTTGTATGCTGGTTCCTCATCTCTCAGAGTTAACATCATCTTCCTGAAGTTCTAGAAATTATAGAGTCTACCTTCCTCTCCTCTCCTCTGCCTAGAGCATGTTGATCTGGACATATAGTATTACTCCTTTTTCTATAAAATATTTTAGCTTCTCCTTAAGTTCAGAGGCAATGTACACTTCTCACTGAACACTATCAGGCAAAAAGTCCACTTAAGATGTGTAAATTGAATAAGCTGCACTTGATAGCATTGCTGGTGAAGGAGTAGAGGAAAAGTATACAGAATATTTCATTTCATAACAGTGATAAGGATCAGATAAAATTAGGAATTGTACTTCCTCCCTTGGCGAATTTCCCTCTTATTTTAACCTAACCTTAAATTCTTATAGTTGGATCTCAAAAATACTAAATTAACATCCATATATTTTACCTATCTCTCTATTATCTAAGTGCCATCCATCATTCCATTGTCTATCATCTATCTATCAATCATTTATATGTTGACAAAATTAACACCCACAATACCCTTCTAAACTTATAAATTTACAATTACAAGATTATTTACAATTTTCCAACAGTCTATGAATAAATGCAAAGGTGTTGTGTCATTGCAGGCAGGATGCAGTAGTTACATGTAACTTTCTCAGGAGTCCCTCCCTGAATCTTGAGTATTAGTTTCTTACAGGGGACAGGTCTGAGGAAAAAGAAATTGTCCCTGTGATGTGCCAGGTTCACATCAATTTTTCTGAGTCTCAAGAGAACTTTTTTTCCTTTTCCTGTCAGAATGTGAGCAAGTAATAACCCCAAAGATTTTCTTTTGACAGCCCCTAGAGCTGAAGAATCTTGTCACAGACAGATTTGAACCACCTGAGGACATCCACCCATGATGTGCTGTACTTACTTATGCAGGCATCTTCAGAAAGGGCTATGCAGGAGTCTAGGCTGTACCAGAAGGCTTATATTAGTATTTATTTATTCCTATAAACACCTAATTGTATCCAAATTCAAATACCAGGTAAAAACAGTGAAGTAACTATTTATTGTGACCTTGCAGACTGCTTGATGTTTGTAAGAAAATGCACTAAAAAACCAAATTGACCATTAAGTTTTACCTTAATACAGAGCATAAACATTATTTCCCATTTTTTAAAATTTAGGTAAACAATAAAATGCATATAGCTTTGGGGAGATAATTTTAAATATTATGGTTCAACAATGAGCATGGTGACTAACATTTTCTTATGCAGAATCATTTTACAGAAATGCAAAGATAAAAGATGGAAATCAAAGAAAAAAAATAAAGATAATTGTCAGGTTTGGTGTGCTAGGAAGTATGCAATACAGACTCTAATGACACTATTTACCAGTAAGAGCACAGAGACCCCGAGGCAGCAGAAGGCTTGTGTGATGGATCAGGGATCTGGAAGGTGGGATAAAGCCAGCCAGTGTGGGACTCAGAGAAAAAGACACATGGCTCAGTATAGCATTCCCTTTGGAGGATTCTCTTGCAGGAGAATAGTAGGGCTACTTACCTGTGATAGTCAGGATGCTGATGAAGATATTCAGTATGCAGAGATGTATTTCAATAGCTCTGATCATATCTGTTAATATTTTGTCTTCTTTGAATAGAGAATAGTTCTTGATTCTTGTTGAAATGGAGGATTTGGCTGCTTTTGTGACTCTGAAGGTTTAGGGTCATTTTCAGATTCAATATTTGAATGTCATTCACCCTGAGATACCTATCTCATTTGTGGAGACCCATTTTATCCAGGCAGAGCTCTGGGGTTTCTAGAGAAGACATGTACTTATTGAATTTTAATTGTATGGGGAGCTTGCCAACTCTAGTGATGATTTTCACTAGATATTTCTCTTTGTTGTTGTTTTGCTATGAGAGATGAAGGGTCATTGATATGACACTAAAGATGCCTTAGGGATTTCATATTTATCTTTTTCTTAACAATCAATACTCTCAGATATATGGGATTCTTTTTCAAATGTACTATTAATGGTTGGTATTGGTCATGAACTCTATGGTCCTTAGAGTTACTATTTTTTATTTTTTTATGAATAAAGTCATATTTTTTTATCCATGTATCCCTTGTTAAGACTGTCTTCCTCCTCCCACCCCTCCCCATCACTCACTCTTCGCCCCATCACTTTATCTCCTCTCCAGCAAGGCAGGAGGTCCCAATGTCCCACGGTTGCTTAGTTCATCATTTACTCCAGGAAGACTCGCTTTCCTCATCCCAACATCAAGACTGGGTCAGGTGTTCCTCTGGAGGAAATGAGCTCCAAGGTGTCAGTCCAAAGTGTTTCAGATCCAAAGCTGTTCAGTGGTTGTGGTCTGCAGCTTGGACATTCTTAGCTTTTTGTTTAAAGTCCACTAATGAGTGAGTACATCCCCTGCTTATATTTCTGGGTTTGTGATACCTCACTCAGGAGGATATTATCGAAATCCATCCATTTGCCTGCAAATTTTAGCATGTCATTTTTTCTTACTGCTGAGTAGTACTCCATTGTGTAGATGTACCACAGTTTGTTAATACATTCTTCAATTGAGGGACATCTAGGTTGTTTCCAGGTTCTTGCTATTACAAATAATGATGCTATGAACATAGTTGAGCTAATGCCTTTGGAGTGTGAATGTGCATCTTTAGGGCATATGCCCAGTAGTAGTACTGCTGGATCTTTAGGGAGATTGATTCTTAATTTTCTGAGAAACTGCCATATTGATTTCCAGAGTGGCTGAACAAGTTTACATTCCCACCAACAATGGAGGAGTGTCCCCCTTGCTCAGCATCTTCTCCAACATAGGCTGTCATCTGTGCCTTTTATCTTAGCCAATCTAACAGGTGTTAGGTGGTATCTCAAAGTTGTTTTGATTTGCATTTCTCTGATGGCTAAAGATGTTAAGCACCTTTTCAAGTACCTTTCAGTCATTTGTAATTCTGTTGAGAATTCTCTTTTTAGTTTTAAACCCCATTTTTGATTGGGTTATTCAGAGTTTTGGGCTCTAGTTTCTTGAGTTTTCTATATATTTTAGAGATCAGTCCTCTGTCACTTGTAGGGTTGGTGAAAATCTTTTCCCATTCTGTAGGCTGTCGTTTTGTCCTATTGACAGTGTCCTTGGCTTTACAGAAGCTTCTCAGTTTCAGGAGGTCCCACTTATTGATTATTGTTCTTAGTGTCTGTACCACTGGTGTCATATTTAGGAAGTGGTCCCCAATTTGTTGGAGGGTATTTCCCATTTTGTTTTCTATCAGGTTCAGTGTGGCTGGGTACAAATACAGACCCATCAGAATCACACCTGACTATTCAGTGGAAACAATGAAAGCAAAAAGATCTTGGTCAGAAGGTATACAGACACTAAAAGAGCATGGCTGCCAACCTAGACTACTATACCCCTCAAAATTAGCAGTTACCATAGATGGAGTAAACAAGATATTTCATGACAAATTCAGACTTAAACAAAACCTATCTACAAATCCCTCCCTTCAGAAAGCATTAGAGAGTTACTATTCTTACATTTCTTAAATGATGATAAAATACATGTCAGCTATTGAATTTTTTTATACTAATATATTATGTTAGTTTACCGCTGGAGAAATTTTAGTAATTATAATTGTATCTTGTCTCTGGAGATAACTACTGTGCCCACCATCAATACTAGGATCTTTATTGCCTTCTGGATGGCTAGATACACTTCAAGAGGCATCCCAGTGCCATTAATATACACCATTATTTACACTGACTGCCACAGGTTAGGTTCTCTGTGTTCTAATGCTGGCATGAAGAACACTCATTAGGGAATGCTCACATTATGTTTATGATAAGAAGAGGAAGGAAAGAAAGGAGGCTTGGGCACAGAGAAAATGTAGCTAGTATAACATGAACTCTAGTATTATAATAAAAACCTGGAGTCAAATATTGGGGAAAAGCTGGAATATCAGAGTGAGAGAGAGAAACAAACTACTGCCCATTCTCATTCACCAACTTCTCAGACCAAACAGGGTAAGTGCCATCTTCACAGGTCCTCTGCCTGACTGGTTGCTCAAACAAAATGCTGAATTTCTTCCTTCTCCTAACTTGCATTTCTATCCATGTCCAGGTATTTTACTTCTTAGGTTCAACTCTGCTAGAGGTAGGATTAAAGGTATGAGCTACCACTGCCTGGCTGTTAGGCCTTGGACTTACTTGTCTTCTTAATGATGGAACTAAAGGCATGGGTTACCACTCCCTGATCTTCATGGCTTCACTATGGGTAATTCTGTCCTCTGATATTCCAGAAAAATTTATTAAATATACAATATATCACCACGGACTAGAGATTCAATTCTGCCAAAACTCTAACCACTTCATGAGAGCTTTAGAATCAATACAGCACCTCTCAGTTGTTCAGAGGTGAGTGTAGGGAAATGCTTCCTTCCAGAAAACTTCCACACCAACCATTTGCTTAAGGTATATGTATAGACACTCTTAGAAAAGGGGCAAGCCCATCTCGAAGAGGCAAGAGGGTAGAGAGAGATACCTTCAAAAGCAGAGCTACGGCCTCCAGTGCTGAGAAGGTTCCAGGCATCAACCCTAGCTTTGTGTTCCTACAGCTCTACCACTCACCCTTCTTTTGTGATGAGTCCAATAAGCCCATTCTGCTGTCCAATGAGTCCTTCGAGCGGTCCGTGCAGCTCCTTGATCAGATCCCGTCTATGATACCCACAAGATTGCCGTCCTGTATGTGGGAGAAGGCCAGAGCAACAGCGAGCTGGCCATGCTATCAAATGAGCATGGCTCCTAGTACACGGAGTTTCTGACAGGCCTGGGCCGGCTCATCGAGCTCAAAGACTGCCAGCCAGACAAGATGTACTTGGGTGGACTTGACGTGTGTGGTGAGGACGGCCAGTTCACCTACTGCTGGCATGATGATATCATACAAGCTGTTTTCCACATTGCCACCCTGATGCCCACCAAAGATGTAGACAAGCACCGCTGTGACAAGAAACGGCACCTGGGCAATGACTTTGTTTCTATCATCTACAATGATTCCGGTGAGGACTTCAAGCTGGGCACCATCAAGTTCAACTTTGTCCATGTGATCATCATACCGCTGGACTACAAATGCAACCTGTTGACCCTGCAGTGCAGGAAAGACATGGAGGGCCTTGTGGACACCAGTGTGGCCAAGATTGTGTCTGACCGAAACCTGTCCTTCGTGGCCCGACAGATGGCCCTACATGCAAATATGGCCTCTCAGGTACACCACAGCCGCTCCAACCCCACTGACATCTATCCCTCCAAGTGGATCGCCAGGCTCCGCCACATTAAGCGTCTCCGCCACCGGATCCGTGAGGAGGCGCACTATTCAAACCCAAGCTTGCCTCTTATAACCCTCCAGCCCACACCAAAGCCCCAGCTCAAGTTCCTGCTGAACCTCCACCCACCTACAAGACAGGCCAGCGGAAACGCCTCATCTCCTCTGTGGATGACTTCACAGAGTTTGTATGAGGCCACTAGGGCTCCTGAGGTGCCAGAGCCATACAGCCGGCCTTTCCTTGTCTGATACCACAATCTGACTATACTCTCACATGAAATAAACTGGCCATGTCTACCTGGCCCTTGGAGTTCAGAGAAGCACACACACACACACACACACACACACACACACAAAAAAAAAAAAAAAAAAAAAAAAAAGGAAAGGGGCAAGCTTGCAATGTCGTTTCTTGTTTTTATGACTGAATAGTACACCATTGTGTAAATATACCATAATTTGTTAATCCATTACTCAGTTAAGCAGCATCTAGGTTGTATTCCAGGTTATGAATATTGCTGCTATGAACACAATTGAGCTAATTCCTTTGGGGTAAGAATGTGCGTCCTTTGGGTATATGCTCAATAGTGGTCTTGCTGGATCATTGGGGAGATTGATTCCTAGTTTTCTAAGGGACAACCATATCAATTTCCAATGTGGCTATATAAATTAAAATCCTACCCACTATGAAGGAGTGTTCCCATTGTTCCACATCCCCTCCAACATAGGATGTCACGTGTGCTTTTGATCTTAGCCATTCTGACAGATGTAAGATGGTATCTCAAAGTTTTTTTGATTTGCATTTGTCTGATGGTTAAGAATGTTGAGTAATTCTGTAAGTGTCTTTCAGCCATTTGCAATTCTTCTGTTAAGAATTCACTTTTTAGCTCTGACTCACATTTTTAAATTGGATTATTTGGGTTTTTGGCCTCTAGTTTCTCGAGTTGTTTATTTATTTTAGAGATTGGTCTTCTGTCAGATGTAAGATTGTTGAATATCTTTTCCCATTCTATAGGCTATCATTTTGTCTTATTGACCATGTCCTTTGCCTTACAAAAGCATCTCAATTTAAGGAGGTCCAATTTATTAATTGTTGTTCTTAGTGTTTATGCTACTGGTGTAGCATATTATATTTAGGAAGTGCTTACCTATGCTAATGCATTCAAGAATATTTTCCACTTTCTTTTCTATCAAGTTCATTGTAGCTTGGTTTATGTTGATGTCTTTGATCCACTTGAATTTGAATTTTGTGCAGGGTGATAGATGTAAATCTATTTGTATTTTTCTACATATTATCATCCAGTAATGTCAACACAATTTGTTGAAGACACTATGTGTTTTACATTGTATATTTTTGGCCTCTCTGTCAGAAATCAGAGGTTCATAGGTGTGTGGATTTAGGACAGGGTCTTCAGTTTGATTCCATTGATTCATAAGTCTGTTTTTATGCCAGTACCAGGCTGTTTTTGTTATTGTAGCTCTATAGTATATAGCTTGAAGTCAGAGATGATGATACCTTCTGAAGTTCTATTATTAAACAAGATTGTTTTCACAGTCTTGAGTTTCTTGTTATTCTATATGAAGCTAAGTATTGTTCTTTCAAGGCCTATAAAAATTGTGTTGGGATTTTGGTGGGAATTGCATTGAACCTGTAGATTGCTTTTGGTAAAATTGTCACTTTTACTCTGTTGATCATACATATACAGGAACATTGAAGATCTTTCCATTTCCTGATATTATCTTCAATTTTTTTCTTCAATGACTTAAAGTTCTTGTCATACAGGTTTGGCGCTTCTTTGGTTAGAGTTACTTGAAGATATTTAATGCTATTTGAATCCATTATAATGGTGATGTTATTCTGATTTCTTTTTCAGCTCTTTTATTACTTGTGTATAGGAGGGCTATTGATTTTTTTTTTGAGTTAGTCTTGTACACTGCTACATTGCTGAATGTGTCTATCAGCTGTAGAAGTTCCCTGGCAGAATTTCTGTGGTCATTTATGCATACTATCATATCATCTGCAAATAGTGATATTTTGACTTCTTCTTTTTTAATTTGCATCCCCTTAATCTCTTTTTGTTCTCTTATTTTATTAGCTAAAAGTTTGAGAACTAAATTAGATAGATAAGGAAGGGGGAGAGGACACCCCTTTTTTGTTTCTGACTTTAATGAGATTCCTTTATTTTCTCTCCATTTAGTTTGATGCTGGGTTTTGGCTTGCTATATATTGCCTTTATTATGTTTAAATATTTTTCCTGTATTTCTGATCACCCCAAGACTTTTATCATAAAGGAGTGTTAGATTTTGTCAAAGGCTTTTTCAGTATCTAGGGAGATGATTTTTTTCAGGTTGTTTGTACAATGGATTGTGATGATATGTTATATATTTCATAAAACAAGCCTGGAATATCAGAGGAGAGATCTACTCACAGTCAAGCCCAGAGAATCAGAGAGTGGTAACAAAAACCTTTAATCCTAGCATAGAGAAAGAGCAGGCATGATGACCTCTGCCTTTAATTCCAGAGATCTGAGTTTGAGGCCAGATTGTTTTACAGAGGAAGTTCCAGGCTCTCAGGCAGGCAGTGGTGGTGCCAAGCCTTTAATCTCATAATTTCAGAGACACAGATCTTTCTGTGTTTCTGTGAGTTCAAGGCTAACTACCACATTGTAGTACCCCATGCCTTTAATCTTAACCTGAATGTGAAACAACTGGGTGAAGAAGGAATTTAAGACACGCTTAGGAAGACAGATTCAGGCATTAGAAATGATGAGGAAGATGGAAGATAGTTGGGTGAGATTTGACTATGGTGTTCCTTTCTTTGATATTTCAGCCTTTCCCCAATATCTGGTTCTGAGTTTCTTTTAATACAACCAGAATTGATGCAACATTTAGCATCCTACTTCAGGTACAAATTCCCTTTCTCCCCCCCAAAAGCCAATAGCCAGCCAGAGCAACACATGGTCAGACAAGTAATTACTTGCAGGCTAGGCTTTCTGTTCCGAGTTACCTTCAATCTTAGGTAGACCAGCCACACGTTTTGGTTTCCCTTTCATCTGGGTAAGTATTTTAGAAAGTGGCCTCTTTCTCCTGGTGGGTGGTGAAGTTTTTTCTCTCTTTTTAGACCCCTCCTTGCGCTGCTATTACACGAGGTAGCTGCCCCACTTTACAGTCATTTGATTCATCACTGACAACTAGATTGGTGAGTAAATTGGATTTTTCAAAGAAGGGGAATTTGTTTAAGGCAGTGGAGGGTGTTTGGTCTTTCTGTGATCTTTCTCTAAGCAATTTGATAATTGTCAGTAAAGGAAAATATAAAGTAGATGGGATTATGATCATAATGTTTATTATGAATATTATTTGTTTAATTATTTCTGTTTTATCATTTAAAAAGTCAGTCAATGAGAATACCAAGAAAAACATCTTAGAAAAGCCTGTTAAGAGAGAACACAAAGATATTCAAACCCAAACAGAGGAATATAAAGAACATATCTGAGCAATGTCATCTAAGATTATACAAAAACTGTCTAAGGTTGTCAAACAGCCAACATTAGTATATCCAGTCATCTAAAAAAATGCAAAATGATAAAAATGGTACAGAATTTGACAGGACTCTGGTACAAATTTTAGAATTAAGAAGAGTCAAGGATGCACTATTGCCACCACAAATTCCTGCTGAGCAACCCTTCTACAGTCAGACCAGAAGAGGGTTTTTTTTTTTTTAAAGTGTGTGTGTATATGTGTTTTAAATCATTTTATTCACCCGTTATCTTTCAAATAAATAAGAATACTTTTGCTTAAAGTCCACTAATGAGTGAGTACATTCCCTGCTTATCCTTCTGGGTTTGTGAGACCTTGCTCAAGAGAATAGTGCATCCATGGGCATTAGCTATGACATAGTGTGCTTTCTTCATCTGTAGCTGAGCCTAGCCTGACTTGAGGTACCTTAGATTTTATTTTTTATGTTCCATGTATTTTAGAGAAAATAGACACAGAGAACAGTTATTTTCATTATTTAATATGCCTACATAAGAACAAACTAACTACAACTATTGTTAAATTTGAAGCTATGTTTATCAAGTTTCTCCCTTTAAGTTATTCTCAATGTTGTACCTTTTAAAAGAAATTTCAATACAAATGTGTCTTTTATATATAAAAAAAGAAGAGTCAAGGAAGCAATCATGACATATGGGATGCACTCACTATTTTTAAAACAAATGTTAAACAGCTGGTTATCATGTAACCAGATCACCCCTGAGGACTGGTTAGATATGATTACTGCTTTTTTGGAAGCTGTGCTACTTTTACAATGGAAAACATGGTGGAAGGAGGAAGCTAAAAGAATAGAACAAAAAAAAAAAAAAAAAGCCAAGCCAGAGGCCTCCTAAGACCAACTTCTTGGTGAAGGGAATTATGCTGATATTGAAAGGAAATTATTATACAATGAACATACTCTGGATTTATGCCACATGACAGCATTAAATGCTTGGGATTGGATTGAAGAAATAGGAAAGAAATCTGAATCCTTCACAAAAGTAATTAACAGCCCCAAAGAACCTTTTGCAGACTTTTTGCAGAGATTATCCATAGTGGTAAACAGAATGATTTTGGATCCAGAAGCTAGGCAAATGATAATTGAATTGCTGACTTTTGAGAATCCCAATACACAATGTAAAAAAGAAAAACAGGACAGCACCTTTGGAGGATTGGATTTGTGAGACAATTAATCTAGAGCCTTGTGATGGTGATGATAACTGGGTAGGAGAGGTTGTTTCTAGAGGTATAAGAAAACGTCAAAATGTTAAATGTTACAATTGTGGAAGGCAAGGTTATATAAAAAGAGGTGGTAAACAAGGCATTGTCAGAAACAGTACCTTTGTTAGGAACAATCTCAAGAGAATTCCCCTCACTATTGGAATATGCAGAAGATGTGGGAAAGGGAGGCCTTGGATTAATGAATGCAGTTCAACAAGGAACAGACAAGGTAACCTTCTCACTGCAGGAAATGCCCAAAGGGTCTTTCAAAAGCCCTCATATCAAATCCAGTTTAATCTTACCCTGCTACCATGGGAAAAAAAATCTTCCCAGAACAATTTAAAAGAATAAAATCTATTTTTAAAAGACATACTACATTAAATGATAGAAAATTTATAAAAAAGAAAAAACTCAGGAAAAATTATAAAGTGAATATTTTGGCAAGCTTATATTAATGAACAAAGGCCAAAGTTAAAAGTACAAATAAATGCTGTTATTATTAAAGATTTATTAGATATAGAGGCAGATGTATCAATAATTTCACCAGACTCATAACATCAAGTTGACCCCTTCAGGAGAGAAATATTCAGTTTTGGAGAATTGGGTCATTTTTTGAGGTAAAACAGAGTGCAAAATGGCTTGAGTGTATAGTACCAGAAGGACAGAGAGAAATATTAAAGTCATATGTGGCTAACATTGCTATTTTATCTGTCTATTTTATTTATGGGGGAGATTTTCTTACAACAATAAAACACACAGCTTAACATTTTTGCAAACACAGAAATAAACCACAACCTAACACATGTTTCTGGGCGAAATATTAGAAGGTATTATGAGAAACAGTAACAAACCATTCAGTTTGTAAACAAACAGGGCACAACAGCCGCTGATCTTTCAAAGACACCTACAACATTACCTTTAAAAATCGTCTAACAGATAAGCTTTTATTGGTTCATCAATGGCCTTTGAAAAAGAGAAATTACAGGGCTTAGAGCAGCTGGTACAGAAGCAGTTAAATACTCAGCATATAGAAGAATCCTCCAGACCTTGGAATTCTGTATTTGTTAATAAAAAGAGATAGAAAGTGGAGAATGGTGACAGATTTAAGGGCAGTAAACAAGGTGATCCAGCCAATGGAATCTCTACAGTCTGGAGTTCCTTTTCCTCCTCTGTTACCTAAAGAATGGCCTATTATAGTTATTGATTTCAAAGACTGTTTCTTTACAATAATTTTACAAGAAAAAGACAAAGAAAAATTTGCCTTTACAGTACCGACTTACAATAATTCTCAGCCTGTAAAGAGATATCAATGGAGGGTCCTCCATCAAGGAATGCTGAATAGCCCTACTCTGTGCCAGTATTTAGTTCAAAAGCCAGTAGAACAAACATGTAACAAATTCCCACAATCCATAATTTATTATTACATGAACAACATCTTGTTAGTTGATTCAAATATTGATATCTTAGAAAAAATGTTTGAAGAAGTAAAAGAAATTTGCCTTCTTGGGGAGTATAAATTGTCCCTGAAAAAATACAAAGGGCGGATTCCATTAATTATTTAGGTTACAAAATAGGCCAACAAAAAATTAGACCCCCAAAGGTCCAAATCAGGAGAGACAGATTGAATACACTTAATGATTTTTAAAGATTACTAGGAGACATTTCCAATTTACAACCCACTATTTGAATAAAAATATGCTGATCTGGATAATTTGTTCAAAATCTTAAATGGTGACAAGGACTTAAATAGGAAATGTCACCTGAAGCTGAGAGAGAATTGGCTTTGGTAGAAAAGAAATTAAATGATACACAGGTGGATTGTGTGGATTCAGACCTTAATTGCATTCTAGTTATCTTGTTGCATGTTTCTATAGGAATTTTGGTACAAAGGAAAACATTTATTCCATGTTATATTGGAATAAATATTTCTACCATATAAACCAAGTAAAAAATTAAAGACATATGTGGAAAAGATTTCTGAATTGATTTTTAAAGAAAAATTAAGATTTTATCAATTGACAAGAATGGACCCTTCAGAAATTGTTGTACCCTTAACTAATGAAGAAATTGACCAGTTATGAGTAGAAAGTGAACCTTGGCAAAGAGCCTGCAGTAATTTTTTGGAAGATTTTAACAACAAATATCCTCAAAGCAAAAGATTTGAATTTTTAGAGAAAACTATTTAAATTCTCCCTCATGTTATATGAGAGAAATCAATTTCTGGAGCCCCCACATTCTATAGTCATGGAAATAAATCAGGAAAGACAGGTTACAAAATCAAAAAATATAAGTAAAGTGGCTCAAAGCCCTTATAATTCTGTTTAAATTCAGAATTATATGCTAATGTAATGGTATTAATGGATTTTACTGAAGCTTTCAACATAATTACTGACTCTCTGTATACAGAGTTATTTTATACATTGAAACTGCTGATTTTATTAATGATGTATCAGAATTAACTTCATTATTTGTTTAGTTACAAAAAATAATCAGGAATAGGAATCATCCCTTCTATATAACACACATGTGATCCCATATGGGTCTGTCAAGTCCTTTAGCACAAGGTAATGACAAAATTGGTAAATTATTAATAGGAAATATGCTAGAGGCCTCAGAATTTCATAAAAAACAATTCAATAGTGAAATATTAAAAAAAAGATTTCTTCATCACTTGGCAATAAGCCAAAGAAATTATAAAAAGATGTACCACTTGTTTCTTCTATAACCAATCTCCATTACCAGCAGGGAGTAAACCTAAAGCAATACATAGAAATGAAATCTCGTAGATAGATGTATTTCATTTTACAGAATTTGGAAAATTAAGATATGTACATCATACAATAAATACATTTTCAGGATTTCAGTGGGTAACTGCTTTGAGTTTGGAAAAAGCTGATTCTGTAATCTCAAATTTGATAGAAGTTATGGCCATCATGGTAATAAATGTAGATTAAGACTGATAATGCTCTGGCATATTTCTCTAGTAAAATGAAACAATTTTTTGCTTATTATAATATAAAACATAGCACATGAATACCATACAATTCCACATGGCAAGCAGTCATAAAGAGATTGAATTGAACTCTAAAAAGATATGGTAAACAAGTAGAAAAGAATAGCAAAGATCCCTAGAAATCAAATACATAATGCTTTATTAACTTTGAATTCTCTCAATACTAATGAGAAAGGAGTAATAGCTGCTGAAAGGCATTGGACTATAGAAAAAACAGTGAGTTAAATAAGGCTATCTAGCTCAAAGATGTAGTGACCTCAGAATGGAAGCCAGGATATGCTACACTGGGGAAGGCATTTTGCTTTTGTTTCCACTGGTGAAGAAAAATTATAGGTACCATCAGAATTAATAAAGACTCAATTTGAACCAGAGAAACTTCAAGAAAATAAGAATTGATGGCTCATTCACCCATTACATTTCTTTAAGTTGTAAGAAAAAACAAAGGGTTGGGGCAGGTTGTGTTTTTTTCTTTACAGAATACCAGAAATAACCATCTTCAAAAAGTTAAAAGACCTTGGCCATCTAGACACATGTAGCAGATGGGAGGCTACTCAGAAAAATTCATAAGCAAAAGAATATCAGACCTATTGTTGCCAATACACCTACAGGGTAAAATCTTATTTCTTAACCTCTAAATCTATTTGTACAAAAAGTTGAAGACCCAGTTTAATTATAATTTAAAGCTGGCTTTAGAGTTGGAGTGTGGCTCTCTCCTTCTGTAAACCCAAGCATACTTGTTAAAGGAAAATGAAAAATCTCTGTATCATATCAGAAGAGCCACCTGGTATGGGACAGAAAAATAACTAAAAATAGGGGACTATTCTTTTGTTACTAATTCTATGCTGAAAAAAATACTTATATATTTAGCTTTCTGTACATTGTTTTGGGCATCAGTCTCTTACCAGTTTTCTGCAGTGATTCATGACAATACCTAATTGCAACTTGAGGTATCCAAAAGAGGCCCTACAAGGATGATTTCACATAGAGTATGATACAGCCACGAGGCTGACAAACACCTTCTCAACACAATTTTGAGGGAGCTAGCTGAGAAGAACCAGCTTCATAGATTACTCTTGCCAGGACTTGAGACAAATTGTGCACTTTCTTGTTATGCAGAGACTAGACAACATATGATACATATTTCATGACTTGACAATTAACAAAACTTTTCTTTTCCGCATCCCTTAAATATGCCATTGTCCCCAGACAGCAGGAAGTAAATTTAAGAACATGATGCCCACATTTCCACGAGGTGGTGTGGGTGGTGTTTGGTCTTTCAATGGGTTATGGCTGATTGTCATTGTTTAGGGTAATTGGTTAAAAATTGTTATGATTATGGTTAGAAAAAATCTAAATTGGAGAGATTAGATTCAGGATTTTTGTATTTTTTTTAAAAAAAGAAAGAAAAAAGAGGGATATAGATATGATAGGATATAGGGGTAGATTATTGAAACTACTTTTTAGAAGTAATTACTAGCTTTAAATATTTTATACTGGGTAGGATTTTTTGTATATTGCATACAAATTGTGTATATTGATATAAAGTTGAGATTAATTTTGTTACTGTACATATATCTCTATACTTGTTCAAAATATTATACAGTTCATCTAATAATGTAATACAAATTGCTAGTCCATGAAAGTTATTATTACCAACTAATTAGGCAATAAAGAAATATAAGTTAATAGACATTAGAATCAAACTTATTAGATATGTTTTCATGATCAGATGTATTTTAAATGAAGAGAAAATCAAACACTTTAGAGATCCATAGAGTATGTCATTTAAGATATTTTAAAAATAGAGGTACTTATTATTTTTTTGACAATTGAACATCTGCTTCTGATAGCATCAATCCACTTCAGAGATGATTATGTACATCAAAGAAACTCCTCCATATATAGTTGACCTTCATTGTGACAAAAGTTTGCCACTGGGTAAGAAAGTACTTTTGCCTTGACTGTTGACAGTATGATATTCAGAATGGATAAGCAGAAGGCACACACACACACACACACACACACACACACACACACACACACACACAAACACACACACACACACACAATAATTGCCAAACCTTCCCAAGACTAGGTAGGAAGGTCTTTGAGAATATCCTGCTTCACTGAGAAATCTGTTTTACAGACATTCTAGGCCTGTAGGCCGAAGATGGATGCCTCATTGACACAGAAGAATCATGGGTACTGTCCAGGCAGCCAGTTGTTCCATTTCTTATATTTTTTGGAAGTTCCTTGCTTGCCTTTGTGTAGTGGAATTATTCTGGTAATGTTGTAAATATTTGTCCCAGCCATGGGTTTAATAAAAAGCTGATTAGTCAAAATCAGTTAGGAAGTAGGTGGGGCTATCAGGCTAAGAAAACTTTGGGAGCATCTCAGAGCAAGACAGATGCCACAGAGTCACTGGAACTGCCAGGAGATGTAGAAGAAATGCTGCTGAGAAAAGGTACTGAGCCTCATGGCTGAGCAGGATAAGAAAGATGGGTTAGTTTAAAACTAAAGAGCTAGCAAGTTATATGCCTGGGCCCTAAGCCAATCAGCATAAAATTAATGTTAGTGTCTATGTGCAAGTATATCTGCTGGACTACCAGACTGCCAGTCAAACCTCTGGTCTAGACTGGAAATTCCAGCCAGAAACCTCCTACAACACCTGTGTTATTTACATAATTAATATTATTTCCTTCTTGGTTCTCTGAGGGGGCTGAAGATAAGATAATTATAGTTTTCTAGTGACAGTTTTAGAAAAGAAACTCACTTAGAAGTTAAAGTGTATAAGATTAAGAGATATCAAAATATAATTTTTAGTTAGTAATACAAATTAGATAAAAAGTAGATTTGGTACAATCCTTTGGACTCACCAGAAGAGGATAATGAAATATTTTCTTTGAATTTGTCAGTTGTTAAGCTGGATATGCCTCATGTAATTATTGTTTGTATATATTGTATTAATTATTGTACCTATTGTATATGGTTTTTCTTATGCTAGTTAAAAAGGGGATATGTGATGATATGTTATATATTTAATAATGGATGACATTGACAGTTCTTTGCATGTTGAAATATCCCTGCATCTCAGTATCATTTTGAGTGAGGTAACATAGGCCCAGAAAGATAGACATGGTATGTACTCACTCATAAGTGGATTTCTGACATAAAGCAAAGAATATCCAGGCTTCAAACCACAACCGCTGAACAGCTATGTAACAGAAGGAACTCAAGAGAGACATTCAGGGATCCCTCTGAGAAGGGGGAATAAAAAAAGATCCCTGAGCAAATTTGGATCATAACAGGGAGCAAGCAAGGGGAGGTGGGAACAAATCATGAGAGAAAGAGATGGTTGAGTGAGAAGAGCAACAGAGAGAGAAAAAAAAATGAATAACTTGATAGAGGGAGCCACTGTGGGGTTAGAAAGGAACATGGTACTAAGGAAGCCTCCAAGAACCCACAAGATGTCCCTGGCCAGGACTCCAAGCAATAGTAGAGAGGGTGCCTAAAAAGGACTTCCCCTATAATCAAGTGAATGACCACTCTAATTGTCATTACAAAACCTTCATCCAGCAACTCATAGAGACAGGAGCAGTGATCCATAGCTAAGCATCAGGTTGAGTTCTTGGTCCAGCACAAGAAAAGAGGAGAGAATATGTGAGTAAAGGTATCAGGATCATGAGGAAGAGACCCACAGAGAAGGCTGACCTGAGCTATTGGGAGCTTACTGACTCTGAAATAATCACTGAGGAAACTTCACGGAAAGAAACTAAACCCTACAAATGTAGACAACTGCCAAATGCCTTTGACAGTTTGTAGAGCATCTTGTAGTAGGATCAGAGTATGTTCCTGGTGCATGAGCTGACATCTTGGAGCTCATTCCCTACAGAGGAACACCTAACTCAGCCTTAATACTTGGATGATGGACTCAGACCTATCTCAACTTGATATGTCAGACTGAACTGACCCCCTCTTGGGGAATGAATGGGAGGATGAGGTGGGAGAGGCTGAGGGAGGACTGAGAGACAATGGGAAGAAGGAAGGGAGAGGGAGCAGTAGTAGACATGGAAAAATCTCTTAATTAAAAAAAAAATTCTAAAAAAACAAACAAAGAAGGAAATGGAAGAAGCTTGTAGAGGATGCAGCCTTGTTTAACCACTGGATCCACCAATCCAGGGCCAGTAGACATGGGATAACTTCATCAGACAAGTCATCCAACATCAAGAAATGTGAGTGTCTCATCCTTGAAGGATGACCTGGGTAGCATATTACAATTTCTAACAAATATGTGTATATTTAAATATAGATGCACCAGAGTAAAAGCATGAAAACTATTTTTTCCTTATCTGTAGTTTCTTTTGTTTCTTATAACCAGGCTACCACATTTGTAGAAGATAACCTTTAATTTCAAATTTCACATAATGGAGGAAATTAACACATCCTATAGTGCTGTGTTTTGTATTCAAAACTTCAAAAGAAAGCACAGATAATTGCATGGTGTTAAGAAAATTTATTTCACTTCTTAAGTGCATTTGTTTAGAAGTAGCTCAGAAATCATCCTGTTTATCTACACAGCCAATATGATAAAATTACTGGCTTATAAGATTCACAGGGTGAATAAGTGTTTATAGATTAGCAGGTTATTTTTCTTTTAAATCTCACAGAGTTCTATAATTCTTGTTCTCAAATCTCCATGTTTCTACTCCATTGACTATTCTTAGTTCTCTCTGCAGTTTTCTTGTGATTTTAGAATTCTCCATTCTCAGTCACCAAAGCAACCTGAGGCAGCTCTTGCCTGATCGCCAAGATCTGAAAAATTTTACACAGACTGCTTGTCAGTCCCACCAGGGCCAACATTTTTTTGTTGCAAGCCTCTGTTGGTTGATTGTAATAACTCTTGATTGAAGTGCACTGCCAGTGACTCCATTTTGTTTAGCATGAGTTTTATGGCAGTTAATTTACTATACATTAGAGTAACTACTGATGAAGGAGATATCAGAGGTCTATAGCCCAAACTTGATTACTAAAAATCCAGATATTTAGTACAATTGTTATAGCAAAGAATAATCATCCCATGTGTCCTTTTCATTTGTTTTCCAGGTTAAAAACAAAATATTCTTACATTTGTGCTAGGTACTATGGGCATTTGACCCTGGTATATAATATGCCATTTTATTAAATTACTGCTACAAGTATGAACTTTTCAGAGGGAACGTTATGATGTGATGATGTAAGTTACGTCAGGTTTCAGACTCCTTTACTGTATATGTGTAAATCTAAAAATCTCGAAGATATTGCTCAAAATCCTTACATTGCCTATAAAAATATGTGTTTATTACCATATTACTAAGAGGCAAAAAGAAAAACAATTGCTTAGAGGAAAGAGAAATCAGACCTTATAAATCTGTCCAACTGAACTGAATGCCTTATCTAACAGTCTCAGAGTAGCATGATACAAAGCTGTAAGGTAGTAGTTGAGATCCCTTTCTGTTCCCAAATGGGCAGGAATTACAGCAGAAATAGCACACCACTGGGAACAAAGGCAGTAAGTAGACTATGGGAAGATCTCATTTGAGGAGTTCAGTTCTCTAAAATCTGAAGGATGAAGACAGTTGCTAGGTTTGGTAGGCTTTGCCACAATGCAGAAAGTAGCCTAGAAAAATTGGCTTTGAGAGATAGAGTACTCACAGGAAAGTGTCCCCGGGGGTATGGTCATATCTACTAAAGTCCCATAAGGACAATAGACATCTCAACATGTCCAGGTTAGCTGTGGCACTGCTGTTCTGTTACTGGAATTGACTACATACTAAGATTTACTTCCTGGTGATTCCATGGAGAAGGAGGCCTGTATCACTCACCTTCCATTGCTCTGAAGCTTTTACTCTTAGGCACCCAAAGATGGCCACTCAGGGAGAGGTTTTTTTTTCTTTTCTTTTCTTTTTTATTATGAATAAAGTCATAATTTTTATTCATGTATACCATTGTTCAAACTCCCTTCCCCCTCCTACCCCGTCCAGTCACTCTCTCTTCTCCCTGTCTCCTTATCTCCTCTCCAGCAAGGGCAGGAGGTCCCAAGGTGGTTTAGCTCAACATTCACTCCTGGCAGAGCTGCTTTCCTCACCCCAACATCAAGACTGGGTTATGTGTTCCTCTAGAGGGAGATAACCACTGAACAGCTTGGGATCTGAAACACCTTGGACAGGTACCTTGGAGGTATTTTCTTTCTAAAAAGTTGGGAGTGGCCAGTTTTCAGTGGGCCATCCCTGTGTCATTGTCTTAGCAACACTAGAAAGAGCTAATTAGTGCTGATGAGTTTAAAAAGTCAGAACTTATAGGTATATCAGGTAATGGAACCTTTCTGACATAGCTCTTTGGGGTCTCTGAGCCAGGGTACTCCTCAACAAGAATGGGTACTAGATCACCTGATTGTTACATTTGCGTGTCAAGATAAAAATGTCTGCTCACCATTTGGAGTCAATCCAGTTTTCTTACTATGCTCATACTAAAACATGGGGTCAACTATTGCTACTCACAATGTTTATTGAGGCTGTGGAGGTTATATTACACTTTTCATGACACTCAAAGTCCTTTCAAGGATTTCAGGATGAAAGTCAAGATCTCTTAGTATTTGTTATAGATCCACTCACTTTGTGTTTATATGTCTGTGTGGGGACAGTTTTCACATGTGTTGTATTGTAAGATGTTTAGAAAAATCTTAGGGCTCTACTTGGTACATGCCAGTAAGGAAACTTTCTACAGAAGTGACAACTTACAATGTTTATGACATTGTCAAATGTTCCTTGAGTGTAAAGAACTCCATGTTGAGAACTAATAGTGATGATAAAAACCTATCTGTCTACATACAAACCTAGTGTTCTTTGGTAATGTTTGTAAACTTTGAATATAATCAACTCTCCAGAAACTGGTATGTAATAGATGTTTATATTCTTTCTTTTTACTAAAACAAAACAAAACAAAACAAAACAAAAACTCAACCATAAAGAGGGAGTGCATTTAAGACAGGTGTTGTTGATCATATTTGATTATGGTGCTTTCCATAATTCCTTTACATGTCCCTGGATTTGGTCTTACCCTAGATCTAACTAATACTTGTTTATACAAATCCTATAACCCTCTGACTTTCATACCTGCAATTCAACAGGCTTCCCCTCATCCTCTGCTTTTCTTTATCCTTGTGGTACATCAGCTCATCAATCACTGTCAGCATAGGTGCCCTATAGTACTTTCTGTGTAT
This sequence comes from Sigmodon hispidus, assembly GCA_004025045.1. NCBI lineage: Eukaryota > Metazoa > Chordata > Mammalia > Rodentia > Cricetidae > Sigmodon > Sigmodon hispidus. The sequence continues at coordinate 17,075 of PVIH01006472.1, read as the reverse complement.
TTTAAATGTTCCAGGCATCACACTTGCTAATAAACTGTTATCTATGCAGATCCATTATCAGACACATTGTTAATAGCTGAGCTGAACTTTTTTCCCTCATGTTGGGAGTTGCCTCACTTCATGTACCCTATTTACAGCTCAGCAGTGAGCATTTCTTTCATGAACTACAAAGCATTTTCTCTGTGATGCCTGTGCCATAGATTGGGTTTTAGAAATGTTCAGAGAAATTTAGAGAAAAGTTACTGGTTATTATCAGTGAAGAAGTTGAAGAAGAACCACAGGTGTATAATGAGAAAAGCAAAACTGTGGTGGGGGTTTACCTAACTTTCTGGAATCTCTGGGATGAGTCCAGTCTAAACCCAAGTTCTCTGAGAGGAAGTGGAATTACTTTATTTCTTTCTTGATCAACTTCTTCCTGTGAGTTGTCCTGGCAAATGGGTATCTTTGAGATAGCTACAATGACTATGGTCCTTGGTGAGCTAAGCTTCAAAGACTGCCTATTAACCCAGTTCAACAGTTATGCACAGCATCCTTTCTTGAAGGGAATTGTTAGTGGACATTTTAATTTCCCTTCTTTTCCCACAAGAAAATCAAAACCACTCTCAGGTTCCACTCTGGCACAACTAAATTCTTCATACTAAAAGTACAAGTGGATTAGAATAGACAGTTGTGGTCACAGAACATCCTGCTGAAACTCTGACTCCCAGGGAAAGGAAATGTTGAGGTTGTCATGTACATTTGATGGCATATGTGCCCTTTTCTGGCAGTCCTCTTCCACCTACAATTCAGCATCTCACATTCTAATGCAGTGCTTTCAAAAAGTCTTTCTTTGTAGCCCATGGGAAAGGCTTTCCATTTATGAAAATTTAAGCATGCCAGAAGATAGGTGTCAGTGAGTCTGGCTAGAGCTTCCATATTGTATTAGCAATAACTTGCTATCTATGGTTTCAAGGAGGGCTCTGATCACATTATCTAAATGAAAATGGGAATACAAAATCGGCTAAGGGAATAGAATTCTGATAAATTAGTTTAGCGATTCTCTGAGATTATTTTATGTTATCTCTTAAGAGGATAATTTTTGTATATGCTGAGACCAGACTTTATTTATTTTTTTGACAATCCTGGGGTAAGGGAAAAACAGTGTTAGAAGAACATTTTAAGAAACTCTTATGTTTGTTTGTTTTAAGCCATTTGAGAGTAACTTGTTAGATTGATGTCCCATCACTCCTAAAAATTTTCCCTTCAAAACAAAAAATTTAACCAACAAAAAACCACAATGAAACGGTGTGATGAAGTTAACCAGGAGGTAGCTGTTGCCATCTCTATCTCAGACCAGTAGCAAGTTTTTTATTCCTTATTCCTATTTCCCTTATTTTCTTCTATGGCAACAGCGTTTCCTCAGCTGAAGTGTTTCTCTGTGTCTTGGTTAAGGTCTCTATTGCTGTGAAGATACACCATGATCATGGCAACACTTATAAAGGAAAATATCTAATTGCAGTGGCTTACATTTTCAGAAGTTTAGTCCATCATTATCATGGTGTGACATGGCAGTATGCAGCCAGATATGGCGCTGGAGCTGACAGGCCTACATCTTGATAGGAAAGCAACAGGGAGTGGTCTGAGACAACAGACAGAATCTTGAGCATATATGAGACATCAAAGCCCATCTTTACTGTGATATGTTTCCTCCAGCTAGAACACTCAACACACACCATTACAAGGTCACATCTCCCAATAGTGCCACCTGCTTTGGAACCATTCTCTTTTAAACCACCACATTCTACTCCCTGACCACAAAAGGCTTATAGGCATACCATAATGCAAAAATACATTCAGTCCAGTTTCAGAAGTTCCCAAAAATCTAAAGTTCGATATATTTTGTAAGATTCATTTAATTTTATAGCTGTAGTCATTTGTAAAATAAAAGTCAAAAGCAGATCACATGCTACAAACATATAATGGCTCAAGATATACACTACCATTCAAAACCCTAGAGAATGAAGAAAATTGAGGAAACATTGGACCAGCTGGGTAAACTCTGAACTCTGCATCTCCATGTCTGATGTTAAAATGCTCTTCATGTCTCCAACTCTTTTTGGCCATGTTGACTGCAGCACATTTGTTTTACTGGGGCTAGTTCCACTACCTGTTAGCAGCTTCTCTTGGATAATATCCTATGACTCTGACATCTCCAACATCTTGGAGTTTTCAAGGCAATCTGGGCTTCAACTTAAAAGCTTCACACAATGACCTTTCTAGGCCTTTATTCAGGGATACCCCTGACACATGCCTTGCCTCGGCTCCTTTTACATGGTGGCAAATTCAATAGCTCCTTTCTTCTATTCATAACTACAGAACAACATGGCTGAAGATGTCAAGTTCTGTTGCTTATAGGTGCTGAAAAATGGCTCCTCATTCAGTTACATCATCATCAGTTTTCTGCTTTAGATGGTTTTCTTCACTGCCAAGGCTTGGCTGTCGTGAAATAAAATATATAGACCATGCTAGCCTTAAACTCACCAGTTTCTGCCTTCAAAATGCTAGGATTACTGGCATGTACTTCCACACCTTGCTTTAAGATTTTCTTTAATTTCTTTTCACAAGTTGAAAATTTATCTGGGTGGGGTTTTGTCCTGAGATTATCATTTCCTTCATTCCATTACATCTGTTTATCTCCTTGAATACAGGATTTAACTGTATTCCAAATCCCAGTGCTCCTATTCTCCTCAGATTGCTCTTTTTATTATAAATCTTTATAAGCATACCTCTAGTGACCACATAACAGTGTCTGTTGAATGGGATTAATCCAAATCTCTTTACTTTAGCCTCATGTAGACTTTTTGGAAAAGTGTGAAAAGTAGCCACTTTTTTCACAAAAATATCACAAGAACAATCTCTACGCAACATACTACAGTTCTTCTCTGAAACATCTTGACTGAGCACCTCCCCCAAAGCTCAAAAATTTCTCAACACCATTGTCTTCCATGCTCCTACTAGTATAGCCCATTAAACAGTGCTTAAAATATTCCACTGCTTTCCTAACCCAAAGTACCAATGTCCAAATTTCTTCAAACAAAAACATGGTCAGTTTATCACAGCAATGCTCCCCCAGTTGCTGGTCACAATTTCTATGTTAGTTAGGGTTTCTATTGCTGTGAAGAAACACCATGACCACAGTAACTCTTGTAAAAAAAATATTTAACTGGGGTGGCTTACATTGTTAGAGTTTTAGCCCATTCACCATAGTGCGACAAAGTGCCATGCAGACAGGTGCTGGAGCTGACAAGCTTGTATCTTGATAGACAGGCAACAGGGAGTTGTCTGAGACTTTGGGTGGTTTCTTAAGCATATATGAGACAGACATCAAAGCCCACCTCCACAGTGACCACTTCTAACAAGTGCAAACCAACTTGGTCATACTCCAACAAGGTCATACCTCCTAATAGTGCCACTCCCTTTGGGGTTCATTTTCTTTCAAACTAACACATTCTGTTTGAGAATCTGGAAACATCCCTTAAATTAGCATTGATTTTTATAATCACCAAGTACTTTTCAAGGTTATAGGATGATTATAAATTTAATTTATCTTTTCAGATCAGTCCTCATGATGTAGTTTAGCTAATGTATCATTGCTGCTAATATTTGAATATGATAGTTGCTAATTATCTATTTTGTAGTACACAGTTTTGATTTATTTTATTTCTGGTGGTATATTTAATCACTTGATCAAAATGAGTTTTCTGTTCTTCTCTGTAAGAAGAGAAATGTTTTGCAAAACAACATTAAAATTATAGTTATTCTATTTCTTATTATTCTTTTCCATGTATGTATCAGAATTTTTTTCTGTTTTAGCCACTATATCATACTCTAGTAATTGTACCTATACTGCTGCTCCTTCAGGCTCCCTTTTCTAACAACCTTGTACATTTTTTGAGCCATCCTTGTCTTTCTGTAAGTACCCTCTTCCTCAATAACATAGTCCAAAGCATAAGGCACATCTTAAACTTAGCCTGCACAGTATCTGGGACACCGTTTCTCCTAAGATGTTTTACAACTTGCCATTTTCCTGGCCCATTCCATAGCTTTTATATTAGTGAGGAAAGCAGAGAGAAAAGAAGAAGCTGTGAACGAAGAGCTGTTTAGAGTTTAATTATGTTTTATAGATCCAATTTTTAGCAATTAGTACCAATTTGAGTCTTTAAACTGACAGTGTTTTGTAGATTTTGACTAACCATAATTTAACTTGAAGTACCAACACATATATTAAGCCCCAAATAAGTTGTATTTGTATTCATTAACTCAAATTATAAGAAAAGCAACATGAAATGGAGCTTAACAGCTTCTTATGAGAACTTATTTTCTATAAGCCTTGGCCATCATGTAGCTCCTTTATTTACAAATGGCTGTTTAAGTATGTATATACAAATGGATTGTATGTATTTTGGAATGAATAATGAGAAAACACATGCTTTAGATAATCATATGCTTAATCATGGAGGGATGTTTCAAATTTTTTTCTAAGCAAAAATGGCCTTAGACATCATATTACACATATTGGCAAATGACCAAAAATAACTAAAGGGAGAAGCCAGGCTACTGTTTGTAAGGAGACTGTGTGGCACATGTTTGCAACTTTAGGGTACCTGTACAGTACACTGACTCCTTAACTCAACTGTTTACCTGGTGTTTGGCAAAGACTTTGAAAACCAATGAAACCTGAATAACTTTGTAAAATAATGGTTTTTATATTTAGCTAACTTTTAAAAAATAAAACGATTGCTTAATAGCAAAGTGACTGTCGGTAAGTGTCAACCAGCTTTAAATACCATGCTTATTCTCCTCAGCAATGACAGGTGGGGGCAGGTCCTTATTTCTGTACACCACAGAATCGATTCTGAGCAAACTACTTGAAGGTCTCGAAATGAAATCATTTGACGTGGCTGTAAAGCACATCAGCAAAAAAGATTAAGTGTGCATGTACTTCTGAAAACACGTTTCTTACTCACCTCATTTCCAATTAAACAGCATTGAGCTTTGCTGCACAGCTGTAAAACCTGGTGGTTCTGTCAGGAGGACACTTGCTTACCAGTTTTTTATCAGGCTGCATCCATATAAAGCCTCACAACAGGCTTTGTTTTCTGTTTTTTTTTTTTCTCCCAGTTCTACAGTAATGCCCCTCACAGGATGCCATCATATCCATGGCTAGATATAATCACCTTGTCACTATGGTCAGCCAGCATCCCAGGTATATAATGGAAGCACATCTATTTCAGTATTAATTTATAATTACTTCCTCTGATCTCTTTTTCAATTAACTAATAGCTATTAAAAGACCAGCAAGTGGATCAAAACAATGACTGATGGCATGGACTAGAGAGGTTAAAACTGGATCCAGACATGTCTTTGCCATATGAGTCACTGTTGGATGGAGGTGTAATTGTTTTATGCCCAGGCTCATAATTTTAAGTTCTGAGGTATAATAGGTAAAAGTTACTTACATTATTAATTTTAATAATGGAAGAGTAAAGAAACTATTAAAAAGAATGAAAAATGTTTATTCTTTCTCATTGACAAATGGTAATTATCAGAATGCAACAAGTTATTTGTGCTATTTGGAATCACATAGTTAAAAATGGTAGACTACCAAGACTAATTTTAATTCCTTTTGAATGTGATTGATGTTATTTCAGTAGTCTAATTAGGATGTAAATGACTATAAAGTAAATATAGCTATAATTAATAATTTATATTCTATAAGGTTTACTATTTTTCTTTTTTTATAGCAAATCTGTTAACTGGTTATTTCTAATCAGAATCTTCACATGGTTTTCTTTTTTGTTATAATAAAGACTTAAAATACTAATGAATAAAAACATGTATTAGTGAACTGTATTTGAATGTATGTTAAAATATAAATGAGTAAACATATTAAAAGCAAAAATGTTTAAAAATATACAGGTCATGAACTTGACAAAGAGCAATGGGGAAGTCAAAAGAAGGAATGAGAAGAGGAAATGTGGTAAATAATGTTATATTTTAATTGAAAAAAGAAAATCAATTTAAAAACTTTAAAAAATTTTATCTTAAAATATTCATAATTATCCACAAATGTCAAAAATTTAGGCCAATATTTAAAGTTGAAATTTTATTTATTTTCAAATTTATTTAACTTTACTCATTTTTTAAAAATTTAACAACTTATAGTTTCCCAAATAAACAAAGTATAATTACTATAAGTAAGTTTAAGAATAGCATTATTATATGTTATTATAGTGATGGAAATACATTAACATTGTGGATAGCTTCTAGTCACGGTAATTGTTGCAAATGCCATGCTAAATTATGAGCACTCAGGGAAAACTACAAATTGAATCACTAATTGAAACAAGAAAAGGGACACTGGGCTATCATGGGAAATGATACTTTGCTATTCAAGCCTCCATTGCAACCACACAAACAGAAGTGGGGATTTGACATGGTAATTTGTCCCACCTATTACCACATCTGCTCAAAGGCCCCTGTGCTTAAAAAAAAACAAAAACAAAAACATAATTTCCTTATTGATTCTTTGGGAATTTCATATCATACACCCCAATTCTACACATTGCCTTATACCCCCCCCATATCATCTCCTCACCTTTGCAGCATCCTCCTCCAAAGAAAATATAAAAAACTAAAACCAAACCAAACAAACAACCAAACCAAATACCTCTTCATTCTCTGTCTTTCCAGTCTCTCCAACACCTCTTATTAGTATTTGTGGCAATGGAAGCTGTGGTGTGTCTCATAGTATATTCTTCTGTACAATCATGCTTACTGCAAATGTCCATTGCAGTGAATCATCGGTCTGACTTAAGATCTGTGATCTCTGGCACACCATCACCACTGGATCCTCACTGAAACCCTTCTCCAATACCCTGCTATTGCGCTAAGTAATGGCAATCCTATGTATGTAATTTCACAGGACCAGGCTCCAGCAGAACATAGATCGGGCAGATGATAGAGTCAGCCATCCCAAGGTCTTGGATGTGGGCTTGCTTGACAGCTAGACCACTGGAGCTGCTCTATTCAGGTGAGCCAGTTCTTCAATGCTTATGCCATCAGGGTCATTCTTTCCTGAGTGTGGGAGGCAATAGGGAGGGAGAATCTTTTGTGAGGGTCAAAACCACCTCTCTTACTGTAATGTCTAGTGAAGAGCAGAGTCAGCTTTCCTAAGGCCAGTGAAGGACAAGGCCAGTTTAGCACATGGCAGCACTGACCACTCAGATCAGCACAGCTCTGGTTGGAGCACAGCACTGGGACACCAACAAGGTCACAACTACAGCCCAGACCTCAAGCTTTCATGTGGTCTTTGGTGGCGACATCGGCCTTAGAATTTATCATAGACCCTGGCTGGCCCAGACTCACTCTTGAGGGAGGGGGGACAAAACTGGATTTGGCCAGGAGTGAAGACTGATCCAAGCATTATTGGGTCAGTGGGACCATAGGACTGTCTGCTCCCTGCCCAGGGAAGGGATGGGGAATTGCAGAGAAGAAAAATGACCAGATGTGGTGGGAGGGGGAAGAGACCTTGAATAAGGATATATAGGGATGGAAAAAAAAATTCAGAGGGAAAGCTGAACACAAAGAAAATATATGTGTAGCAATCTTATTTGCATTTCCACCCTTGATAAGCCATGCTTATGATTCTTATCCTCTGTATAGTTATTGTTAACTCTTCCACATTTTAAATTCTTTTTACTGTTTTTTTTTTTATAAATACAAAATAAAGAAGGAAAAAAAAAAAGAGTTTATCATAGACCCTGGCTGGCCCAGACATGGTTCTCGCAAGAGGTGAGCCTAGATGTCATAATTGTCCGAGGGGGCAGCACAGGCTACTCAGATCAGTATGGTTCTAGAGGTCCTCCAATAGCAACATGTCCCCAGGTGGTATCTCATACCTCCCACATCCACAAGACCTTCAGTGGTAACAATACCCATGGATATTAACATATACCCTGGCTGCAGTAGAGCCATAGACCCAGACATGGGTATAAGCTACAACTATGGCCTGGACATCACTATGGCACTAGTTAGCAGCACAGGCCACTCAGATCTGTATAGTTCCAGCTAAAGCATGGTCCTCACTTTAAAGCAGCATTTGCATCAAACAGTGGCAGATGCAAATCTCTAATAGTAGTTATTGGGTGTACTCAAGTGCTCTATACATTGAATAAGAATATACAAGGATAGAAAATGTGACTTCTTTATTCATAATAAAAAAAGAAGAAAAGAACAATGGTAGAGTAATGATAGTCATCAAGGTAGATATTCAGGTCGTGGGTATTTATTTTTGAATAACGTCTCAATTTTTTATCCATGTGTCCCCTTGTTCAAACTCCCTTCCCACTCCTGCCCCTCCCAGTCACTTTGTCTTCTCCCCATCTCCTTTTCTCTTCCCCAGCAAGGGCAGGAGGTCCCAAGGTCCCAATATGGCTTAGTTCAGCATTCACTCCAGGAAAATCTGATTTTGTCATCCTAATATCAAGACTGGGTCAGGTGTTCCTTTGGAGGGAATAGGATCCAAGGTGCCAGTCCAAGGTGCTTTGGATCCCAAGCTATTCAGTGGTTGTGATTTGCCGCTTGGGCAAGCTTGGCTTTTTTTTTTGTTTGTTTGTTTAGAGACCACTAATGAGTGAGTACATCCCCTGCTTATCTTTCTGGGTCTGTGAGACCTCGCTCAGGAGGATATTCTCCAAATCTATTCATTTGCCTGCAAATTTAATGATAACAATTTTTTCTTAATGCTGAGTACTACTCCATTTTATAGATGTACCACAGTTTGTTAATCCATTCTTCAGTTGAGGAAATCGAAGTTGTTTACAGGATCTTGCTGTTATGAATAATGCTGCTATGAACATAGTTGAGCTAATGCTTTTGGGGTGCAAAGGTGCATCTTTAGGGTATATGCTGAATAGTGGTATTGCTGGGTCCTTGGGGAGATGGATTCCCAGTTTTGTGAAAAATTGCCATACTGCATTCCAGAGTGGCTGAACAAGCTTATACTCCCACCAACAATGGAGGAGTGTTCCCTTTGCTCCACATCCTCTCCAGCATAGACTGTCATTTGTGTCTTTAATCTTAGCCATTCTGACAGGTGTAAGGTGGTATCTTAAATTTGTTTTTATTTGCATTTCTCTGATGGCTAGAGATGTTGAACATTTTTTCAAGTGTATTTCAGCCATTTGTCATTATTCTGCTGAGTATTTCCTTTTAATTCTGAACCCCATTTTTAAATTGGGTTATTTAGGGCTTTGGGCTCTAGTTTCTTGAGTTTTCCATATACTTTAGAGATCAATCCTCGACCACTTGTAGGGTTAGTGAAAATCTTTTCCCATTCTGTAGGCTGCCACTTTGGCTTTACAAAAGCTTCTCAGTTTCAAGAGGTCCCACTTATTGATTGTTGTTCTTAGTATCTTTGCTACTGGTGTTATATTTAGGAAATTGTCACCTGCCAATGCATTGGAGGGTATTTCCCACTTTCTTTTCTATAAAGCTCAGTGTGGCTGGCTTTATATTGAGGTCTTTGATCCACTTGGATTTGAGTTTTGTGCAGGGTGATAAGCTTGAATTTATTTGCATTTCTTTACACACTACCATCCAGCTATGCCAACATCATTTGTTAAATATACTATCCTTTTTCCATTGAATATTTTTGGCCTCTTTGCCAGATATCAGGTGTTCATAGGTTTTTGGGTTAATGCTGGGATCTTTAATTCGATTTCATTGATCCACGTGTCTGTTTTTATGCCAGTACCAGGCTGCTTTTATTACTGTAGCTCTATATTATAACTTGAAGTCGGGGATGATGATGCCTCCTGAGGTTCTTTTGTTGAGCAAAATTGTTTTGGCCATCCTGGCTTTCCTGTTATTCCAAATGAAGTTGAGTATTGTTCTTCAAGGACCATAAAATATTGTGTTGGGATTTTGATGGGCAATGCATTGAATCTGTAGATTGCTTTTGGTAGAATTGCCATTTGTACTATGTTGATCCTATATATCCAAAAACATGGTAGATCTTTCAATTTCTTTCTTCAGTGATTTAAAGTTTTTATCAAATAGATCTGTTACTTCCTTGGTTATAGTTACTCTAAGGTATTTAATACTATTTTCAGCTATTATAAAGGGTGATGTTTTCCTTATTTCTTTTTTGGCCCTTTTATCTTTAATATTGTATTAGTATTGGAAGTCTTTAATATTAAATTAATATTTATCTTTAATATTAAATTAATATTAAATTAATTAGTATTGGAAGTCTACTGATTTCTTTGAGTTAAACTTGTAGCCTGCTACCTTGCTGAAAGTGTTTATCAGCTGTAGAATTTCCCTGGTAGAATTTTGTGGGTTACTTATGTATACAACCATATTATCTGCAAATAGAGATACTTTTCATTCTTCTTTTCCAGTTTGCATCCCCTTAATCTCCTTTTGTTCTTTTATTGCTAATTTAGCTAAAACTTTGAGAACTATATTGAATAGTTAAGGGGAGATAGGACATCCTTGTCTAGTTCCTGATTTTAGTGGGATTGCTTTGAGTATTTCTTCATTTAGTTTGATGTTCGCTATCTGCTTCTTGTAAATTTCCTTTATTATATTTAGGTATTTTCCCTGTATTCCTGATCTGCCAGGAATTTTATTATAAAAGAGGGTTGGGTTTTTGTCAAAGCCTTTTTCAGTGTTTAAGGATATAATCATGTGGTTTTTTTTCCCCTTCAGTTTGTTTATATGATGGATGACATTTACAGTTTTTCATATATTGAACCATCCCTGCATTTCTGGGATGAACCTACTTGATTGTGGTGGATGATATTTTTTTATATGTTGTTGTATACAGTTTGCTAGGATTTTGTTGAAAATTTTAGCATCAATATTCATGAGGGAAATTTGTCTATAATTCTTTTTTTTTGCGTCCTTGAGTAGCTTGGATATTAGGGTTATTGTGGCCTCATAAAAAGAGTTTGGCAATACTCCTTCAATTTCTACTCTATGATAAGAAAATAAAACATAAAATGAGTGTACAAATCAAGTATCACTGATAGCAACCCTTAAATGTATTTTCTCTTCTGGAATGCTTTTATTAGTACATAGATTTCACTATGAACTCCTTGTACATATTGTTCTAGCTTGGTTTTTGTTGTTCTAATAAAACACTGATCCCCAAAAAAAAGAATTTTAAAAGAAAAAGAACAAGTGAGAAAGAAAATAAACTCTAGCAAAATTTGTCAATTGCTTTTTGAACTAATAGCAGTTAAGCTATTAAAAAGTTTCAGCAAAGGCTGAAACCTTGAGTCTATCACTACTCTTCAATCCTACCCCCACTAGTTTTATGTGGAATTCGCATAAAACGTAGAGTACAGTTCACTTATGTAAAATCAAGTAGTGTTGCAGTAGTCATATCTTTCAACTGAAAATATTACAATTTAAAAGTTTTGGCTACCCTGAACATAAAGAAAGAAAGCATTGGTTGGCGCTAAGACTCAGGGAGGTTCTCCTTTTTGCATATAAATTGTTTGAATTAAATATTTATTATGAAGAACTTGCAAATTAAGAAAAGCATGAACCAAATCAGGTCCATGGTCTGCTCATCTCAATGAACTTTATTATAGTTAGAACACTCATTTTGAAACTGTGTCACTTCACAGAGGATTTTACTCCTGTTCTTATCTGCCCTTCTGTAGTATGAATCTAAGCCTGCCTTGGTAGTTCAATATATATCCTCTTTAGGTGGTCTAAGAAAAACACCAAAAGCTATTTCTTGGTTCAGAGAACACACACACATTGTTTCAAGGGAGGCTAGATGATCACCTTCATGAGCCAGGCTATAAATATATAATGTACAGTGGAACCATATTCTTACAGGAGGATAGCTCTTTACATACATTTCAGTTCTGTATATAGTGTCAGGCTCCTGCTTCTTGCACAGAATCAGTGGAAGTTTAGGGACATGTGCTCACTACAATTCCTTCACTCACATGCTTCCATCCATAGACCTCATGGCCAAACTATGTGGCATGACTACCATGTAACCTTGAACTTAAATGACAAAGTCTTAGGCATGCAGATAAGTTAGTTAAATACCTAGTAATTGTTAGGTTTTAAGTTGATTGATGCATTTTTAAGGAACATGAAATATGCTAATGAGAATGTTGCTCATTTTCACAGCTATCTATTGGCTCCATTGAACTCTGCATTTCTTTTAGCAGCACCTTTGCCACCACTGCAGCAGCATTGCAAATCATCAAACACAATTTTTCCATGCCATTTTATCTTGCTGTCTAGTATGAGACATTGCAATTTTATATCTGTGTATAGAGCTGTCGCTGAAAATTTTATCTCAAGTCCCAGCTTTTGGATATTTGGAATTTGATTTTTCCTAAACATGCATATGTGTGATCTCTATTGCTTTTTCAATAGATCTTTAAAAGGATTGTTTAAGATGACAACTGCCACAGAATCAGCTAGAATGCACCAGAAATATGTGCTCTACTTTCTGTGGTTCAGAGTAATCATGAGAGAACAGCTTTTTACCCAAAGCTATATTTCTCTAGCCCTTTCTAACCAGGTGGTGGAAACTGTGTAATGGATCTTGGCCAGTACAGTCCTAGCAGAGGCAAGATGCCTCATTTATAGCTTGGATTCTACAAAAGGGCACATCTTTACCATGTTCCCTTCCTCAATTTGTGTTCTGTTTGGCAGATTTTGCATAAAGTGCCATGTGTAAAATATTTTAAGAGTGGCTGCCTACATAATTTCTGCTTGAAGCTATGCAAATGTGCTCTGGTAGTATGCAAGCAGACCAACACCATACAAACAAAAGGGCCACGAATTTCTACCCCTGGTACAAGGATTCCTGGTGACAGCAATTAGAGGAAACCAGTGTAGCTGAGTCACTGCTGGGAGCACAGCTCTGAGAATGCAGAAGGGACCTCAGTTTGTTGTTTATTTGACAAGATCTAAGTTCCCTGTGTTAAATAATGGAAATTTAGAAATTTATAAAATTACTTGTGTCATATTTAGCATTGCCCTAACACTAAATCAAGCATAAGAAATAGAGCTATCACCACAAAATTATTTCTAAATGGGAATTATATTTTTGCTTGCTTAATAAAAGAAACAGAACTACCAGATGGGCATTATAAGCATTCACAACTAAAAGACATTTTTTCTGAATAATATATTTTCTTCAAATAGTATTTTTACTGCTTAAAAAAAGGAAATTGCATTGTCCCCTGTTATATAATAGATTTTGTTGAAACTCAAATATAAAGTGACCCTTTTTCCAGGGGAAAATTTTAGTGGAAAAGTCACTTTATATTTCGATAAATGCGACTCATTACTTTTGTAGCTTTTATGGCACCAGGTGTTCAGAACTAAAAATATAAAATAAAATTCAGTGTCAGAGAGAATCGTATCAAAATCCAGGTGAAATTAAATCATTTTCTTTTCTCAATAAAAACAAGTGTGTTTAATAGTGGAGAAGTGGAAAGAACGAAGACTAAGAACAGACCTTGACAAAATATCAGACCCAACTCTAAACAGCTCATTCAACCTCTCCAAGTCCAATTGTTTATGAAGAAATGAGGAATCAATATCATTTTGGTTCTTTTCACAACTGACCCATTTTCTTATTCCCACAAATACTGAGTGGCACTTCTTAGCATGGGTTGTTGTAATGCAAGTTGAGCAAACTTCCATCCAAGGAATATTAATAGCATCATGAGATGAGCTGCCAACTGAGAAACTCTGATTTCAAAATAAACGGGTGCCAGATCTAGAAAAAAATATTCTAAGTCTATGTATCTTAAAGGGATTGTATCCAGTATATAAAAATAACCCTGTAATAAATGATCCTGTGGCAGATAAAACAATTTGAAAGAGGCAAAACTTTACAGACAGTTAGAAAAATAAGATTGTATTATGCAACATTTTCTAAAAGAACAGAAGTGACATAACGTACACACACATACACAGTGTATACGTGCATAATGAAGATGATTTGCAAGAATGGCTTACAGCCTATTTATCTGAATAGCACAAGAAATGCTTTATACACACTGGAGAGACAAAAATCCAATACTTGGCCAGGCCATGAAGTTTAATCTCTCTTTAGGCCCAGTTTAGTGCTAAAGGACTGAAGGAATGCTAGAGAGTCACTAGTCCTCAGAGTCCATGTTTGAATCTGAAAAAACTGCATTCTCATGTCAGTGGAGAGTAAAACCATTCAAGATCAAGCAGTGAAAACAGGCAGAAAGCAAGCACTGCTTTTCCCAGTGATCTATTTATACCGGACCGTCCACCATCAGAGGATACTGTCCACTCTGGCACACTGGGGATGGATTCCCACCGTCAGTTAACGCTTCATGATGATGATTCCATAGACCTACCCAGACATCTGTTTGTAGATACGGTCTGTCATGATAAGAAAGCAAGCATGGAGGTGGGAACATTGATTGTGTCAACATGCAGGAAGCAGAGCGTGGATTGGAAGCCAGGCTGAGCTATAACACCTCAAGGCCCATCCCTCGTGATACATGTTCTCCAATGATTCTCCCTTTCCTACAGTTTCCAGAACCTTCCAAAATAATGTGACCAGCTGGAAATCATATATTCAAACGTAGGGACCTGCAAGGGGCATTTTGTATTCAAATGTCACTAGTGTAAGTGTTCCTGGCATGCTCTGTGGTGGATCCAACATGGCGTCAGGTGAAATAAAAATTCCTGGCATGTAACGGCCACATGATAAAGCTGACATGATGCAGCATACAGAGAGTGCACCCCTAGGTGTGGCTACATAGATTTAAGACCATCCCTTCTCTTAGGAAGAAAGGCCATGTGACAGCCCACCCCCCCACCTCTCTCTGTCTTTCTCTCCTCTATCCTGCCCTTCTCCCGGTGCCCGCCTCTCAGTAACTCTCTAAAATAAATTCTTCTGTGTCACCTGGCAATGAGTGTGTGTGTCTCTCCCCCCCCACACAAAACTAACAACTAGGACATATACAGTTGCATAAAGAAAGCAAACAGATACCATGCTGAACAAAAGAAAGCCTCAAGGAATTCAGCATGTATGGTTTCATTTGCATGATGTTATAGGAGCTCCAAAGTAATTTATGGAAATAGAAATCAAGCAGCTGTTTCATCTAGTGAAGGAATCAAATAGAAATGGAAAAAAATAATCTTCTGGTAATGGAAATATCCCATCCCTTGACTGGTGTCATGGTTATATGAGCATACAAATTCATCAGAACTCACTAAATCACACTTAATATTTGTGCTTTTCTGTTCATGTAAACATTTCTCAATAAGAAAGTATGTTTAAAAAAGATATTGGGTAAGTTCTTCCCACCATAACTACAACTTAGTGTGCTCTATAAATACTTAAATCTTCCACAGAACATTGATTTTCAAGTGATGGTATTCTAGATTTGTTATTTTCTCCCCAAATGTTTGCATGCCTCATTCCTTCACTGTGTGGTTGCTTTCCTTATGATTAAATTATTTCTTCAAAATCTAAAGTCTGTATCTTTTTTCTTCAAACAATGCTAATTTTCTTTATTTTATTTTGCTCATAAATATTCATTCAATATTTTTACTATTTTTTATATAAAAATAAACTATATTTGTTAAACCCTCCAAGTTGTGTAAAAGTATGTCAAGTCATATATTTTACAACTTTCTTCAAGTCATTACCCAATATGTATGTAATCATATAAACTTTCAGACTAGATATTAAAGGAAGAAAAGTGTTTGAAATGAGAGCATTAGTTAAGGACTATAACTTCTGAATGGAAGTGTCACAGAGAGGCTAAAGATCCCATTTTTAATTACTCTGAATATTTCTACATTGTCTGTTTTATGTTACTAAACAGAATACAGAATGCTTAATCAATTCTTAGCCTGGCTCCCTAGCTATTCTACAGGCAAAGCAGACGCAAATTACATATTTAAGGCTAGATACATTCTCATTTGATGTTACCTCCTGGTGTTTTCACCTCTATCTGTGTAATGCTTGGTAGAGTTTTTGTGTCAGGTAACTCTTATTTTAAGTGTCAAGGAGACTGAGCTAAAGGATTCTTGGACTGCTAAATAGATATGGTTCTGTGGGATGTTTTTACAAGACTAAGTATGTAATGCTGCTCTTACTTGTGTCAGGCATTCAGGACCTGTTTAGAATGCAGAGGAGGAGTGTGCCCACTGTTTATTTGATCTGGAAGGTCCATCTGCTCCTGCTCTAGGTCATCCAAGTTCCTGGGCCTCTGGTCTTTGGGTTTCAAGATACATACCAAACTTTCTAAGCTTCCATCTTTCTGTTACTTACTCTGAAAGTCACACCCTCCGTCCCTCTGGTTATCAAGTATTAACACACACTCACACACAAGTGATTTTCCCTTCTGGCTTTTTTTGCCATTCTTTTTACTTCAAATATAAAACATTATGAGACTTCTGAGTCTTCACAATCACATGAACAAGTCACTTCTTCCCTTGCTATTCTTCTTCCATTGGTCTAGTTATCTTGGGAACTCTTACATTCTGTAAATATATATATATATATGTAAATAAATATATGTAAATATATATAAATATATATATTCATCCAAGTAGACCTATTTTGAATGAATAATGAAGTTCATACTCTTAGATCCTTGATACTCCAACCATCCTGATACCTGTAATCTTCTTTGGACAAGCACATTTTTCTTTTGGTGAGATGATATCTGCCTTTAAACCAACATGCAAGTGACTCATAATGCAGAGAAAATAAGATTCAGTAACATATTCAACTTACTTGATCTTCTACATACTTTTAACCCATTGAAAATTAGGAGAAAGTATTTTTTTTAATTTTTTTTCTTCTTTATTTTGTATTTATCAAAAAAAAAACAGTAAAAAGAATTTAAAATGCAGAAGAGTTAACAATAACTATACAGAGGATAAGAATCATAAGCATGGCTTATCAAGGGTAGAAATACAAATAAGATTGCTACACATATATTTTCTTTGTGTTCAGCTTTCCCTATATATCCTTATTCAAGGTCTCT